>OZ020192.1:50422860-50498498 GCA_963971165.1 Philopedon plagiatum | reverse complement strand
GCTATTTGGCGAACCAATGATGAAACTTAAGAACCAACTTCAGATTCGGCGTCTACTAATATTGCTCTTTTATTTGACACCACCAGATCACCACCAATATCTACAGTAAGCTAGTCAGCGAACCATTGATGGAACTGAAGAACCAACTTCATTGTCAGCGTCTACTAATGCTTCTCTTTCATTTGACACCACCCGCGTGCCACCTTTATCTACGGTAAGCTAGTTAGAGACCCACTGATGAAACTTTTTTGAAAATCAAAGGTAATCCTAAAAGACACAGGAGAAAAAATTTTGAGCCATTTAAAAGTTCTGGAACACTTCGATACAGCAGTAGTGATAGTAGCGGAGTTCTGCAACAAGTGCCCCCAAGCAAAGTGTGCAAACCCAAGCGTCGGTACCGAGCAAACGAGAGCAAACCCAAGCAAAGTGTGCTCAAATCCATCAAACCCAACCGTCCGGTACCGGGCAGGTTTGCCCAGTTTTTACCCGGACCGGGCGGTTGGGTTTGATGGATTTGAGCATACTTTGCTTGGGTTTGCTCTCGTTTCCTCGGTACCGACGCTTGGGTTTGCACACTTTGCTTGGGTGCACTTGTTGCAGAACTCCGCTACTATCACTACTGCTGTATCGAAGTGTTCCAGAACTTTTAAATGGCTCAAAATTTTTTCTCCTGTGTCTTTTAGGATTACCTTTGATTTTCAAAACAGTTTCATCAGTGGGTCTCTAACTAGCTTACCGTAGATAATGGTGGCACGCGGGTGGTGTCAAACGAAAGAGGAGCATTAGTAGACGCTGACCATGAAGTTGGTTCTTCAGTTCCATCAATGGTTCGCTGACTAGCTTACTATAGATAATGGTGGTGATCGGGTGGTGTCAAATGAAAGAGCAATATTAGTAGATGCCGAATCTGAAGTTGGTTCTTCAGTTTCATCATTGGTTCGCTAACTAGCTTACCGTAGATAATGGTAGCGATCGGGTGGTGTCAAATGAAAGAGGAGCATTAGTAGATGCTGACTATGAAGTTGGTTCTTCAGTTTCATCAATGGTTCGCTAACTAGCTTACAGTAGATATCGGTGGCACACGGGTGGTGTCAAATGGAAGAGGAGCATTAGTAGATGCTGACTATGAAGTTCGTTCTTCAGTTTCATCAACGGTTCGCTATTTTTGAGAAAAGTGGCAAAATATGATCTGTTACGTGCTTTCTATAATATCGCATTCGCGCCTTCTCGGCAGCTAAAAACAGCTATGAAAGAGCTATGAAACAGCTAAAAACAGCTAGAGAAAACAGACCCCTGTGTCGGAAAACAGCTAAAAACAGATAATGTGCTGGAAAAATAGCTAATAAACAGACCCTGTTCTGGAAAAACAGCTAATAAATAGACCCTGTTCTGGAAAACAGCTAAAAAACAGACCCTGTTCTGGGAAAACAGCTGAAAACAGACCCTGTTCTGGAAAAACAGCTAATAAACAGCTAAAAACAGCTAATAAACAGACCCTGTTCCGGAGAAACAGCTAAGAAACAGACCCTGTTCTGGAAAAACAGACCCTGTTCTGGAAAAACAGCTAATAAACAGCTAAAAACAGCTAATAAGCAGACCCTGTTCTGGAAAAACAGCTAAAACAGACCCTTTTCTGGAAAAACGGCTAAAAACATATCCCCTGTTTCGGGAAACAGCTAAAAACAGCTAAAGAAGCAAAAAAACGCTCAGGTTTGCTCAGGTTCGTTTGGTTGGGTTTGCCTCGGCTTGCTTGGTTGGATTCACTTTAAATTTTAGTGGTTGATTTGTAGCTAATAAATTAAACAGGCCTTCTAATAACAGAAATTTATCATTACCTATTATGAGAACGTAATCTTTTATAACGACGGAGATATTTCCAAGAAACAACTTAGTTCCCTCTTTCCTTACACTATATTTAACAGTTAGTGTTTCAAGAAGCTGATCCTTTATCTTGATGAGATACATCTTATCAGCATAATATTTACACCCGAACTAAACATAAAAATGGAACTGTCATTTAATATATCCTGAGTATACGCTAGAACATCAGAAGGATGCTATTTAGGGGTGTTTGTAGGCCGTATTTAGGATGCTATTAGGACGTCTTTAGGTCATTATCCGGACACCATCCGGACACTATACGGACACTATCCGGACACTATACGGACACTATCCGGACACTATCCGGACACTATCCGCACACTATTGGGACACTATCCGGACCCCAGTAGGACACAACTACGATCTTTCAGATAGCTACTAAATAAACCCTGTTTCTAGCAGCTTTGCTTATTGGTGATCTGGTTATTCACAAAGAGGTTAATAAACTAACATATAAATACAAAGAATACAAACTTTTATTTAATACATCTAGATACATTTCTGTGGATAATTTTTCTAATAGTTTTAAGTTTTATCTGGAGCGTTGGAAAAGTATTGGTGTGTTGTGTTTGTTCTCTGGAACTGATTAAAAATATCTAACATTACTGTTGCCTCCATATCTGGGCCCATACTAGTATCTTCTTTGTACACAAACTTCGTTAGGTCCACGGATGGCATCATATGTTTTATAACTTTAACGGTGGTATCGTAAAGTTCTCCTTCAAATACGTTCCAAAATGAATGTTGTCTCCAATTTCATCATAGAAAATCATTCCACATTTTGGTTCCACGTGTACATTATATTTTTTAGCAAGTTCCCAAACCATTAAAGTTGCAGGTAAACAGGACCCATAATACTGGTTGCGACTGAATACTTCTTCAATGTTGGTAAGAATAATTTTTAATATTTCCGCCATGCTAATCGCTTGACAGGCGACGGTATACTAAACATTTCTTACCAAGTTATTCTACCTAAGCTACAAATTTCGTCTTCACCACTCCGTTCTTCGTGCCTCAGCAGACGTTTCCGTATAAGATCGACATCCTCGTAGTTTAATATGTGCATTAAGATTTAGGATCCAAATAGGTGTTTGGAATGTTTGAATTTGCGATAGTAACGCGTCGATGACAGTTTTGGCAAACCACTCCACTAAATCTCCTCGTTGAGGCCACTCCATTTCCCGCGTTTTAAAGATCTTTCGTTCTTTTCCGGAATTAAAATAAACGGAAAACTATATCTTGATCACATCAGGTGCATCACTTAGGGTAAATTTTATCTGTTTTAATTCGGTTTGAAAACAACCTAAAAGTGCTACGCGAATATCTTCCTCTGTCTGTGATTTAATATATTTTTGCTATGGCTCAACTGGATTCTCGACTATTGCCCTTAATAATTCATATCTTGCTGGTTCATATTGCCCGATATCTTCCTGATAACATTCAAAACAATAAGTTTTATAGTCGTAGTATGCGATTCTCTTGCGATCTTTTCTTGGTATACCAACAAACCTTATATCCATCCTTGTCTAAACATATTTCACATTTTTCCTTTAGCTCTGGTCGACACCCGCTACAAGCGCAAGGCATTCCCCAAAAGCACTCTTTAGGCATTGTGCTCGCTTCAACTGATCAACTAAGACTGAACGTTTAAACGTAATAAAGATAGATTAATACTCAAATAAGTGGTGAGGGGTAATATCCTGTTATTTTTTTCCATATTACAGGTATCGTCTGCAATCTCTGAAAAGTCTTCCTCGTAAGTAACTCTTCCGATTCAAATTCTGACGAAATATTAACAACTAAATATATATATATATATATATATATATATATATATATATATATATATATATATATATATATATATATATATATATTGCTGGAAAGTACCTACTCAATAACTTAACTTTACTACATACTAAACCGTAAACTCTTTTGTAGAACTTCAGTTGGTATTCGGAACGCACCCCTGTTTTCCGAACGCCCTTCTTTCTACCAAACCGAGGTTATAAATAGAGGTGGCAAACAGCAGTTTAGTCATTTCGCATCAGTCTCTTGAAGTGTACGGACGTGTCTAGTTAAAATGGAAAAGTTTCTTATTATTAAGGATACCGTTCAGAAAGCTGGAAGATATAATGTAATTGGTCGTGCATTGGAGTTTAGGCTGAAACTTGTGCCTGAAGGAGTTGAACCGGTTGGCTGGGTGAGAGAGGCTATTAATCAGGTTATTCAGAAGGCTACAGAAGGACTTCAATCGTCGGATTACGTTGGTTTTAGTTTTTGTTCAAAAGACTTTAGTCGTGGTGAAGGGTGGATTCGATTTAGGCCTGCAGAAGAAATCAATTACGAAGACGTTTGGAATGTTATAAGCAACGTTTATCAATCTAATTCCTCCGGATTGATTACGGAATCATTTTGCCTGAAGGTAACAAGCGTACATCTGCCATCAGGTAGAGGGAGAGGCAAAAAATACAACAGTTTTGAAGAGGAATGTGGCATGGGAAGAGGAATTATAACCATTCCAAACAAGGACCATTTATGCCTACCACCTGCTGTCGTAGTGGCCATTGCTAGTGTTAATAAAGACCCTGCATTAAACAAGATTAGGAGAGATGTGGGAAAAATTCAGACAGCGAGAACTAAAACTTTGATGGAGGAAGCTGAACTTACCATTCCTGAAGGGCTTGCTGGAATGATACAGTTGGAAAAATTTCAACAAAATCTCACGGACTATAAAATCGTTGTTTACAGTTATGGATCACAAGGTAGAGATGTTATCTTTGAGGAACATCAGAAAGTAACAAGAGACTTAATATATTGCACCATAATAATCATTACAACGTAATAACATCCCAGACAACTGCCTTTGTGTGTAACTATTATTGTGAGCAATGTTTCATTCCTTATGATCATAAACATGAACATAGTTGTAGTAAAACATGTCGATCTTGTCTCCAAGCTCCCCTCTGTCCTGATGATCAAATTAAAGTGAAATGTTATTCTTGTCATCGGTATTTTAAAGGAAAGGACTGTTATGAAAATCATCTAAAAGTTGGCTCATGGGAAAAAACTACTGTCTCTGCGGAACTTCGAAGTTGTAATCAATGTTTTAAAATAATTCGACGTACCAGAAACCATATATGTGGGGAGATATTCTGCAAGATCTGTCGTACTCACGTTACCGACAATCATCTCTGTCACATTCAACCTGATACAGGAAAACTCAAAACTAAAGATACCTTATTTGTGTTTTATGATTTGGAGACGCAGCAAGAAGAGGTGATGGAACCCGGTGTGATCAGTCATAGCGTCAATCTTTGTGTATTTCAACAGTGTTGCGACGTGTGCATAAAATCACGGACGATTGACATTTGTACGAGGTGCGGTATCAGATTGCAAAAGCTTAAAGGTTTACACGCGGTAGAGGCCTTTACGCAACACGTGCTACAGATCAGGAAGAACTTTAAAGAAGTAATTGTTATTGCGCACAATGGTCAAGCATTTGATCACCAATTCATATTAAATTACATCCTGACTGAAACCGATCTAACACCTGAACTCATTATGAGAGGAACCAAAATCATTATGATGTTGGTGGGGAATGTCAAATTTATAGACTAGCTAAATTATTTTCCCATGGCTTTAGCAAAACTGCCCAAAGCTTTCGGTCTTCCAGACACCTTTAAAAAAAGATATTTTCTTCAACTGTTTAATACCAAGGCTAACGAAAACTATGTTGGAACTCTTCCCCCAATCGAATATTATTCTCCAGATACAATGAAAGAGGACGAACGAGCTAAATTTCTAAAATGGTATGAAGAGCACGAAGATACTGTATTTGAGATGCAAAAAGATATTGTTGACTACTGTGTTTCCGATGTAAAAATTTTAACTGAGGCATGTCTGAATTTAGAGATCAAATGCTTAACACCACCAGCGTATGCCCCTTTACAGAAGCTACTACAATTGCTTCTTTCTGTGATAAGGTATTTAGAAGGAATTTTCTTAAGCGCAACACCATTGGAATTATTCCTAAAAACGGCTATCGCTGGAAAGATAATCAGAGTCGTATTGCAATTGAGTGGTTATTGTGGTTGGAGAACCAAAGAAAAATAAATATTATGCATGCAGCCAAAGGTGAAGAAGCCGTTCTACGAGGTGTAAAGGTTGACGGATATTGTTCCGACCTTAATGAAATATTTGAGTTTCAAGGATGTTATTATCATGGCTGTCCTAGGTGTTACAAATTTGGCAGAGATGAATCCCTTTACGAGGACCCAACAACAACTTTAAGTTTGCGCGATGAGACAACACAGATAAAAATTAAAAGATTAAAGGAATTTGGCTATTTAGTAACTGAAATGTGGGAGTGCAAATTTCGACAGCAGTTGGAATCAAAGCCAGAGATCAGACAACTTACTCAGACACATCCGCTTCTACTTACGATCCCTTTAAACCCTAGATACGCCTTTTTTGGAGGGCGAACTGGTCATGTTAGGAAATATTATGAAATAACAGAAGGAGAAAAGATAAAATACGCTGATGTTTGCAGCTTGTATCCTTACGTCTGTAAATACGGCAAATTCCCCATTGGTCACCCTGAAGTTTTTGTGGGTGCAGATTGTAATCGTTTGGAATTGAATTCTACTGATGGACTTATTAAATGCTGTATACTTCCACCTAAGGACCTTTACCATCCCGTATTGCCTCTAAAAATGAACAATAAACTTATGTTTGTATTGTGTCAAACATGTGGACAAGAAATGAACCAAAATACTTCTTGTACCCATACCGATAAAGAAAGGTCCTTTGAAGGTACTTGGGTAATAGACGAAGTCTTAAAAGCAGTTGAGAAGGGATATCAGATATTAGAAATTTTTGAAATTTGGAGATATAAGATTCAAAGGTTCAGTAAAGACGCAGGAGAGGAAGGCTTATTTACAGCGATGATGAACAAGTTTATAAAGATAAAACAGGAAGCATCAGGGTGGCCTGATGTTTGTACTACGGAAAAAGAAAAAAGCCGATATATTGAAGAATTTTTCGAAAGAGAAGATGTTAAACTTGAGTATTCCAAAATACTCGAGAGTCCTGGTCTTAGGTCTTTGGCCAAGTTAATACTTAACTCCTTTTGGGGAAAATTTGGTCAGAGGGAAAATCTACCTAAAACAAAAATTATAATCACACCATCAGATTTTTTTACCTTATTTACTAATTCCGGAATTTATGTTAATGGCGTTTTCCCCGTCAATGAAAAAATATTGATTGTTAGTTATGAGCACACAGAAGAATCATCTGATCCACTATCTACTGTTAGTGTGTCTATTGCTGCTTTCGTAACGGCACAGGGTAGATGGAAGTTATACAGCTATCTTGAACAACTCGAAGACAGGGTCCTTTATTACGACACGGACTCTGTAATTTATGTGTCCAGACTGGGTCAAATTGATTTATCGGAGATCTGACTAGTGAATTAGAGTGCAATGGTTCCGGTAGTTATATCACCAAGTTTGTTTCTGTAGGTCCTAAGAATTACGCATTTAAAGTTCACTCAACAAAATGCAACACAGAGGAAGTGTTTGCAAAGTAAAAGGTATCTCTGTAAATTATGCTGCATCAAAATTAATAAATTTTGAAACAATAAAAAATATGGTTCTCCACAAGACAGGCCCAGTACCTATTATATCAAAGAACATTCGACGAACGAAAGACCATACTGTAACAACAAATACGGAAACCAAGCTGTGTAGGCCGAATTCAGTAAAGAGAAAGTTTCTTCCTGATGGTAACTCTGAGCCCTATGGATATAAGAAGCAAAGAACAGACTGTAATTAAATAATAAACTCGGATATAACAAATATATAAAATTGTAAAGTAAATGTAATTAATAAAGAAACTTCAAATATAGAATTAATTTATTTATGTAAACACCCTGTCCCTGTCAAGCGAGTGATATACTCAACTGCTCAACCGTCAATCAACCGCTCAACCGCTCAACTGCTTAACCCCTCAACCGCTTAACCGTTCAACCGCTTAACCGCTCAACAGTTGAATTCTCAACCGCTTAACCGCTCAACCGTTAACACTGCTCCTGTTGCTGAAAACAACTAATAAAAACCATTATGAAACATTTCGAAACCCCCTGTAGTGAACCACACTTAAAATCAATCCGTTCTGAAAAAATATATAGCTCTTTTAATAATCTAATACCCTCGTATATTTAAATTTTTATATCTTCTCATATACCGTATAATTATCTAATAAGTCTGTTAAGTCAGCATAACGAGTGACTTGGACTTGAAAGGTTAAATTGTTAGTATACTTCGGTGGCTCAATGGATACGGCGTTGAAGTTGTAATCAGAAGGTTGGCGGTTCAAGACGCATTCGGTCCAAAAACTTTTTTTCAATTATTCAATAAAAGGTTACATCGAATGACTACAACAGTGCGTCATCTATAGTAGTGATAGATGATATATGTTCACCATCCACACCACACTGTCTATGCGCATGCGCGAGAAAAATGACGAATCCATCAAACCCAACACCCGGTACCAGGTAAACCAGAGCAAACCCAACCCGATACCGAACGCACCCAATCAAACCAAACCCGATACCGAACGCACCCAACAAACCCAACTGTCATCTGTCACCTGTCATCTGTCAACTGTGACCTGTCACTTGTCAAACGTCAAACGTCAAAATGAAAAACTGACATAGGGCACGTGTTGAGTATGACGTCATAAGACATGAGAAAAAATTTACCAGCTGTCACCTGTCATCTTAGATCTGTCAACTGTCACCTGTCACTCAGTAAACGTTAAAATTAAAAACTGACATAGGGAACGTGTTGAGTATGATGTCATAAGACATGAGAAAAAATTTGGCATCTGTCACCTGTCATCTTCGATCTGTCAACTGTCACCTGTCACTCATCAAACATCAGAATATAAATTAAAAATACGTCACGTGTTCGGGGCGTTGTCAGAAGGCGTTTAAAAAAAGAATGGCGTTGATCGGCCCTTTGGTTCCGGAGAAAATAATAAAAAACGAAAAACCTCTTGCTATGATTGTACATCGTGCTATTTCTGTCGGTCGATAGAAATAGCACGAGGTAAAATACATAAACATTAAAAATGATAAAAAACTGACATAGGGAACGTGTTGAGTATGATGTCATAAGACACGAGAAAAAAATTGCCAACGGTCACTTGTCATCTTCGATCTGTCAACTGTCACCTGTCACTCACCAAACGTCAGAAAAAAATGAAAAATACGTCACGTGTTCGGGGGCGTTGTCAGAAGGCGTTTAAAAAAAGAATGACGTTGATCGGCCCTTTGGTTCCGGAGAAAATAATAAAAAACGAAAAACCCCATGCTATGTGCATCGTGCTATTTCTGTCGGCGATTGAAATAGCACGAGGTAAAATACATAAACATTAATATTGCCAGTATTGCCAGCATACTCGCAGCGCCCCCTCACTAACGGTCGCTGGCCAATCTTCGAACTAACCAAGGTTGGGCCCAAAGCCACCGAGGACTACCGAGTGAGAACGCGGTAACGGCGTGTCACCGCAGGCCGGTTGAGCATCGACGAGCGTGGTCCGGCTGGCGGTGGCGCCAGCGATAAGCAGTCTTAGACGCTAAAAAAATAATAAATTTAAATTGAAAATTGACAAAAAATTCCCGATCATTTGGGAACGCTTTTCGAGGTACGGAGATGTAATAAAACTAGTAATAATAGAAAATTATTTATTTAACCACAGTTTATATCGATATTTAGCAACTTTATATACAAAATTAGTTAATACTATTAAACAGGTTACAGCTATGAATACAGCTAACCTAGAAATATTGTTAATAGTTTCGGATAAAGATGGGGTTAGTGTAGAATTAGTAGTAGGAGTAATAGTAGGAGATGCGGTCTCATTCTTGCACTTGCTAAAGAACGTCATTCATCCTGTTTCACCAATCGTCGAATCTTGAAAGAGAAAGCGAACCTTGTAGCGAAAAGAGCTGCTGCTGCTGTTTGATTGAGGTATCATGGCCGAGAATACGGGCATGTGACCAGTCATCTGAGGGTTGAAAGCCATCAGAATCCAGGGACTGCTAGCGTTATAATCTTCAAAATCGAACAAAACATAGGCGGCTTTAACATTAAAAGGCCGATATACGTAAAAGACGTTGGGTACTACTGCAACCAGCAGAATGAAGGACGAACTTAACATAGCCATGACTGGCGTTAAAATGATCATCGAAGCGTCGAAGAATAGAGATTTATAAGATCATAAAGGTGTATAATTCCACTGGTTAATAACACCAACAGCGGTATTAAGAACAGAGACCTAACATGAAGAGTTCGGAGCGGTTCTGGTTTTATCTTTTTTAAGCTTCGGGGTGTGACTACCTTTTTCATTTGTCGACACTTCCACAATACCTTAGCTAACCGGCAATGTTTAGAGTACTTATAGTGGTCGGCTAACGGATCATCTCCTTCCTTTCAATCAACCAACTCGCAATGACAAAATGCACATTTAACTATATCTAATCGTTGATTGTAATAAAAACAAGCCTGTGCTAAGTCTTTAGGACTAACTTTATTGGTCCAATTTTCAAACGTAATCAGTCTTTCTTCAAAAGTATGAATGACGGCAAGACCATCGTCGAAGCAATCAGTACAATCTGCACTGCGGCTAATCATTTTACGCCTTTCCACTTAGACTAATCGAACTATACTAATAAATAAAACCAAAAAAATATGTTATATACTGTCATCATCCATGTCATTTAAAAACACTGTCGGAAATTATGCAATAACTTACCATTATTACATGCATAATGCCAAACATTAAAGTCCTTATGATGAAACACTCGCAGCAGACGATAGCGGGAAACGGCTCATCGTCGTCTCCAGGTGACCCTACACACAGTGTTGCTGTGGTGAGCCTTATCACGTATACCACAATATTAGATGCTAAAAAAATTTTATCATCAGCGGAAAAATTTCCTGGTAAAGCGCGCTAACAGTGATCGACACGAGGCACGGTCAACCTGTGCACTCGCAGCCGGCGATATCGAGAACGGCTCGTTGTCGTCGGTTCCAGGTGGCCCTAAACACGAAACGGTGTTGCTGGGCTGCGACAACGCCCCGTTCACTTTTTTGTGTAGACGCGCTTGGGGACGCTTTCAATTGCGAGATCACCGGTCTATTCAACAGTCGTTAGCAAGGTTTCGTTCAGAATAGTCGATTCGGGAAAAATATATACATTGGTTTTGTTTTTCTTGTGTTATAAAGTGTGTATGGGTGTAATATTATTTGGTAAGTACATTTATTTATATGTATTATATCAAGAAACAAATGAAAAGTAATTCAATTTTCTAGTAAAAATCTGTTGTGTCTTATTTAACTTAACAAAAATTATTATTAATGTGTATAGCAGTGTTAAAAATATTACAGATATGACTATCTGTATATCATAGGTCTATTATTAAAAAGCTTATACTTAGTTATGCCGTTTTGCCTTCTACTTGTAGAAAAAATTAAAAAGGATTGAAATATTCCCATAAGAAGAATAATAATTTGTTCATGCGTCTGTCACACAAACCGAGAGTTGTATAAGGCTAAAAAATATAATTGCGTAATATTATGAAATAGCTAAAGTATCAACCGCTAACCTCAACCCTCATCCGCAACTATATTGTTTTTTACAGAAAATGTTTGTATGTCAACACTGCCACCGATCGTTCTCCAGGAAGGACAGTCTTAAGCGTCATGGAGACTGTAGTCGTGTGGTAAAAGCATGTGAGACTTGTAGAATAATCCTCCCCTCGGAAATAGCGCTCCAGAAACATCAGCGGGAAACACACAGAGCTCCAAAAAGGACAGCTGCACCCTCGCAAACATCCATAACGAAAAAAGCAACACTTGTCTCGTCTGATGGTAAGTCTATATATATTTTTACTGTATATTTTACTGTTTTAAATATTAATTGGTTTTTTAGTTTTTATTTATACTAAATATATATATATATATATATATATATATATATATATATATATATATATATATATATATATATATATATATATATATATATATATATATATATATATATTGTTTTTTCCTATTGCAAGAACCATCGACATCACGTACGCAGCACTGTTCTGCCGCTGGGTGGGCCATCTAAGAACCCAGCGTCACCGAGAACAATGCTGTGTGGTGCAGGAGGAAGGTGTAGAGCTCGTGAAAACGTCCTTTAGAAGCCGAATTGCTACCTACCGACTTTCTTCAAACCAGGATCCCACCGACATCAAGAGATACCTCGGACATCTAAGGGATAAATTTGTCAAGTTGGTGGGAGACATTTTACAACAGTATGAAATCCTAAAAGTCGGTTTGGAGCTTTTTGGGTGCTTCCTTCTGCAGACCAAGGAGGCAGATGAAGTCAAGTCGTTTAACAGTAAATACGTGATGGTTAGCGAGGCGACAGATTTGGAGGAGTTGTTTAACCAGTTTACTGTGATTCTTGACAAGAAGTATTCCGAATTCAAGGAAAAAGACAGCGGTGAGTATTTTTTCTCTTACAACAAAAAAATAACATACTTTCTAGCACTGTAAAAACTTAATACTAAATTGCTGTTTCCATTGTTTCAGGGTGGGTGATCCAACAACTCCTTCACTTGGAATTAGGGATTAACAAGATCAAGCCTCTAAAGTCATCCTCCTACATTCCACTGCCAAAGGAGATTGAAGCAAAGAAAGCTGTTCTGAACATCCAGAACGCAGATGAAAAATGTTTCATGTGGCCAGTCCTAGCCGCCCTACATCCTGTTCATTGGGCTCAAAATGCAAATAGAGTCGCGAACTATTTGCCTTTTGAAAACGAGCTGGACTTTACAGGTATGGAATTTCCGATTAAACTTATCGATATATTAAAGTTTGAGCGACTCAATAATATTTCTATTAATGTCTATGGACTTGAAAGGGTTTTTGACAATGGTAAAAATAGTATTGAAGTCGTGGGGCCCTTATACTTTACAAATTCTCGTAATAGGGAGCGACACGTAAATTTGTTAGTAATCAGTGATGACCATGGTAATAGTCATTACTGCTTAATAAGAAGTTTATCTCGCCTGATCTCAAGACAGTTATCCTCACGTTGCGGTACAAAGTATTTATGTGATGGTTGTTTATCGTATTTTTATTCAGAGCAAAAATTAAAAGAACATCAAGAACATGATTGCGGGCACGTTTTACCTAAAGTCCCAACAACAGATTTTAAAAAAAATAAATATGGCGAAGAGATTACCGAGAATATTTTGAAATTTACAAACTTTGAAAAGAAATTAAAGGTGCCTTTCGTTGTTTATGCCGATTTCGAGACTATCCTTGAACCTATCGATACAGAGGAAAATGTGCAGGATCCCGATACGTCATACACTTTGAGGACGCACAAGCATGTCCCGTACTCTTTCGGTTACTACATCAAATGTGACTTTGATGATGCTCATTCGATTTACCAAAGTTATAGGGGTCCTGATGCCCACAAAGAATTCGTAAAACGTTTAGAGACTGATTGTAAATCAATATATAATCGCTTTATGAAGGAAGTAGTACCCATGATTCCTATTTCTGCGGAACAAGAGATTGTTCTAATTTATGTGTTTAATGTATTAGGTTGTAGTAAATTTTACTGAGATTGTTAATGTCTTGTTTGTCGTTTACTGCGTTTGGTTCTTTTTTTATGTGGATCATTTCTTTAATAAGGAGTTTTTGATAATTGTTGTATTGGGTTAAAATTTTTGTGTTGTTGAAATCGAAGTTATGTTTTTCATTTTTTTCGTGTTTGTGTAAAGCAGTTGACGCATTTTTTGTATATTTGTGCCCGTTTAGTCTGCTGTTAAGATGTTGAGTAGTCATACCAATATATTGTTTAGGACAGTTTAAACAGGGTATAGCGTATACTACATTTGATTGAAAATAAATTAAAGGTGCCTTTCGTTGTTTATGTCGATTTCGAGACTATCCTTGAACCTATCGATACAGAGGAAAATGTGCAGGATCCCGATACGTCATACACTTTGAGGACGCACAAGCATGTGCCGTACTCTTTCGGTTACTACATCAAATGTGACTTTGATGATGCTCATTCGATTTACCAAAGTTATAGGGGTCCTGATGCCCACAAAGAATTCGTAAAACGTTTAGAGACTGATTGTAAATCAATATATAATCGCTTTATGAAGGAAGTAGTACCCATGATTCCTATTTCTGCGGAACAAGAGATTGAGCACCAAAATGCTGCGGTGTGTCATATCTGCGAAAAGCCATTTGATGTAGCATTAAACGATCGCGTGCACGCCCATAACCACGCAAATGGCTCATATCGGGCGCCTGCGCACTCTGTATGCAACCTAAATTACAAAATCCCTCAATTTATACCTATCTTTTCCATATTATGTCCAACTTTGATTCCCACCTGTTTATCAAGGAATTGGCTGCCAACGAAGAAAAGCTGGATGTTATCCCCCAAAACAAGGAAAAGTATATATCATTTACTAAATATGTTTTGGTGGATAACATCGAGAACAAAGATGGCAAACAACGACGGGTATTTTTAAAATTACGCTTTCTCGACAGTTTTCGTTTCATGGCCAGCGGTCTAGATAAGCTCAGTCAAAATTTAAAACCAGAGCAATGTCGGGAAGTTAGAAAATATTTCGCGGAGGAAAATAAGTTTCAGCTTATTCGGCAGAAGGGTGTCTTCCCATATAATTACGTAAACAGTTTCGAAAAATTAAACGATACAGAGCTTCCATCGCATAAAGACTTTTACAACTAAAGAAAGAAAATGTTAGCAAAGAGGATTACAAGCGTGCTTGGACTGTTTGGAATTTTTGAGTGTAAAACTTTAGGCGAATATTCAGATATTTATTTAAAATCCGACGTTTTATTATTAACAGATGTCTTTGAAAGTTTTAGAGACGTGTGCCTAGATACTTACCACGTCGATCCTGCGCGGTATTTTAGCGCACCAGGACTTTCGCTAGATTCGGCCCTTAAGGCAACGGACGTAAAGCTTGAGTTACTGACAGCTCGAGACATGGTGCACTTCTTTAAACACGGTATTCGCGGTGGGGTCAGTCAGTGTAGCGTTAGAAAAGCTTTTGCGAACAATAAATTTCTACCTCATTATGAAGCTTCCAAACCATTCGTATATCATGTATTTGGATGCTACCAATCTGTATGGTGCAGCCATGCCACAATATTTGCCAACGGGGAATTTTAAGTGGTTAGATGAGACCGAAATTCAAAACTTAGAGTACATGAATGTCGCGAATGATTCTAAAACTGGCTACGTATTAGAGGTAGATTTAGAATATCAGGAACAGTTGCATTATTTACTCAACGAACTACCCTTTTGCCCACAATCCATTGCTTCTCCAGAATCCATATTTAAAAATATAAAAAAATTAATTCCGAATTTTCAGTCTAAAAGTAAATATATAATTCATTACCAAAATTTGCGTCAGGCTTTAGACCATGGGCTCAAGCTCACAAAAATTCATCGCGTATTACGTTTCGACCAATCACCATGGCTTAAGAAATATATCGATCTAAACACAGCAATGCGCAATAAAGCGACAAATAAGTTTGAGAAGGATTTCTTTAAACTTATGAACAATGCTGTGTTTGGTAAAACAATGGAAAATGTAGAGAAAAGGGTAGATGTTAAGCTGGTTTCTCATTGGGAAAATATTGGTAGAAGGTTGGGGGCCGAAGCGTTAATCTCGAAACCTCATTTTAAAGACCGCACTATTTTCAGCGAGGACCTGGTAGCTATCCAGATGAAAAAACAGAAAGTCGTATATAATAAACCTATTTACGCAGGTTTTAGTATATTGTAAATATCCAAGACAATTATATATGACTTTCTGTATGGGTATATCAAGCCAAAATATGGTAACAACGCGGTATTACTCGACACTGACACCGATTCCCTTGTGTTAAAAATTACAACTGAAAATTTCTACCATGACATGCGAGAAAATTTAGATAGGTTCGATACGTCCAATTACTCCCAAGATAACTCACATGATGTTCCTGTAAACCAGTCAATTTTGGGTAAAATGAAAGACGAGTATGCAGGAAAAATCATTTGGGATTTCTACGGCACCGGGGCGAAAGCATATTGTGTACATGTTGAGGGAGAGTTGACGAAAAAAGCTAAGGGGATTCCTGACTACGTCACGCAGAAAGAACTAACTCTGGATGATTATAGGGAGGCGGTTGACGTAGAAGGAACTCACATTCATCGACAGATGAATACTTTCCGTTCGCATTTACACGATATGTATGTTGAACTGAAAAATAAAGTAGCGCTATCACATGCGGACGATAAGCGTTATCTTATTCCCGGTGACTCGGAGAACACGCTTGCTTGGGGTCATAGAGATTATGAAAAGTATAAGGAATCATTGGAAATTCCATAACCTAAGACTGATCACCGACAGCTAACTTTCCATCAATCACCTTTCGGTAGCTAAATGTGTGACTTTAGAGGCTGTGATATTAGGCTAGTAATTTATTTTATTTATTTATTTTATTTATTTAATGATTGTATTTATTTTACCCTAATCTACTGTATTTACTGTATGTTCCTATTTTCTTTATATGTTTTACACTGTATTAAATGTTTTTTGTGTTTAAATTGCTGTATTATTTCCTTAGCCATAATAGTTAAACAAATACACAGTATACTAGTTAGTAACAGAATACTGTTTGCAGATTAAGCTTATACAATTCATAAATATGCTTTGCAAATCGGTGTATTAACTTCTCGGTCCATCGAAATAGATACTTGTCTGTTGTGGCATCTTCAAACTTGAGGCTTCTCTTATCGCCATTGCGATGAAACACTAAAGTATACTGTCCAATTATCATAAATATATCCACCCAGTGCGTATTGAAACAATCAAAAGTGCTTAGAAATTCTTCAAATTCATCACTGGAGAAATAAAGTTTACCAATAGTATCCAAAATTACTTGTTTGCGTCCCACTTCTGATGTGGCAAAAATGACTGTTATAAAGTCATCAATCTCGTAAACTCGGTTAGGCTTAGTCCCAAGAACTGGGGCATCGGGACATCTAGAAGGAGATTCAAACACCTTATCCCAGCTGGAAGAGGAGGAGGAAGCCATTGGTAAGTTTAAATGGTAAGTTGTAAAAATATTCTAACCAAAGATTTCTTTTCTTTGTAAAACTTACTGTCACTTTTCAGCTTGCGTATTTTTTTCAAATGCTCGTCTAATTTAACTGACAAGTCGACTGTCTTCGTCATGTGCTGGAGTCTTACTGTCTAAATTTCTCAAGGGGATCTAGTAATATAGGGTAAAATTAAACATGTAATGCAATTTAACTTCTTTATTTAGGCAAAAAATCATAAATATATGCATACAAGGTTTTTGAATTCTCAGCACTACAAGCACAATATTCTAAACCATGATAAGAACAAGTGGTTTTACTTAGAGATAATTTCGGTACATTAGCACTATCCTTAGCAAATTCTAAATTAACAATATCGGGTATATTCTTAAAATATTTCATCGTGGAAAAAGTTTCAAGTAAAAAGTTCTTCTTTACATGTACCTTCACATAGATGATATCAACATCTTGTAGATCATTGAAGATCATGCGGTAAAGTTCATTGTAGTCGGTTTCGCCGGAATTGTAGTTTAAACCATGTCGGTTCCCATATAGAAACATTGCTTGCTTCTGGCAATCATAGGACAGCTCATAAAAGGGCTTAACTGGTTTAAAAAAATAGTTCTTTATTTGCTTTCCATCGTAAATAGACAATTCTTTAGCTTGAAATTCTGGAACGCGGAATCCTTGAACGTCAACCACAACAAACTTCATCGTGCTGAGAGGGTTGGAGAGTAACTGACTACAACACATCACGTACTTGCCCTGTTAAAGCCTGAAACTCAAGCACTCGATCATGAATAATTATACAGAAAGCACGTGACTCATTTGAGAAGTTTTCGGAACTTTGAAACTCCAACTTCACGTCTATGGTGTTCCTCTTGAGGGCTTCACTTTGTTTGGAACAGTCAATAACAAAGAGGGTTCTACTAGCGAAAGCGACAAAATCCAAAAGCGGTTTACACCGTTGTTTTCCCAAATAGGTTTTTTGAAAGTCCGTATACATCTGATAGGCTTCTGTAAACTGTCTATTGACAAAGTTTAGGTTTAACGACTCGTAGGGGTAAACTTCAGAATTTAAATGCAACTTGACGTCGGTGATGTCTAAATTATCAAAGTAGGTACAATCAGCTTTAAAGGTATCTTTTCGCTTCTTCATAAAAAATACAATAACATATCGGGCTCTCTCAGACATGGTCTTAACGGTCCAAGCATCACGCTTTGTCGTTCTCAAAGCAGGCAGTTCATGTATTTCCCAGTTTCTAAACGGGATATATATCGACTTGTTCTTTGCAATTTCGTCCAAAAGTCTCAATTTCACTGCATCACTCGGGTTAATATGTCTAACTTTCAACTCAACCGTTTTTAACGTTATTGTTGCCTTCTTAGTACCAGAGGACTTGTAGCAGTTGTCGTCATGGCGAGCTCGAACTAGTTTAATTTTATATATTACGTGTTGTGTTGTGCACTCGCATCCGGCGATAGCGAGTCGCAAGAGAATCGTATATTACAACTTTAAAACTTATTGTTATGTATGTTGTCAGGAGGATATGAACAAACCCGATTTAAATTATTAAAGGCCATAGTTGAGAATCTAATTCAGTCAGAGCAAAAATATTTAAAAACGCAGACAGAGGAAGATATTCGCGTAACACTTTTAGGTTGTTTTCAAGGAGAGTTAAAATAAGTGGAACACCTGATGTGGTCCAGACAGTTTTTCCGTTAGTTTTAATTCCGGAAAAGAACGAAAGAACTTTAAGACGCAGAAAATGGTGTTGTCTAAACGAGTACATTTAGTGGAGTGGTTTACCAAAACAGCCATCGAAGCGTTAATTCACACATTTCAAGCACCTATTTGGTTCCTATATCTTAATGCAAACATTAATCTACGAGGATTTTATACGGAAAACGTCTGCTGAGGCACGAAGAAGGGAGTGGTGCAGACGAAATTTGTAATCTAAATAGAATAACTCGGCAATAAATGTTTAGTATACTGTCAACCGTCAAGCGATTAACATGGCGGAAATATTAAAAATTATTCTTGCCAACATTGAAGAAGTATTTAGTAGAAACCTGTATTGCGGGTCCTGTTTACCTGCAACTTTAATGGTTTGGGAACTTGCTAAAAATTATAATGTACATGTAGAACCAAAATACGGAAAGATATTCTATGAGGAAATAGGAGGCCACATTCATTTTTGGAACGTGCTTGAAGGAGAAATTTACGATCCCACCCGCAAAGTTATAAAACATATAATGCCATCCGTGGACCTTACGAAGTATGTGTACAAAGAAGAGCCTAGTATAGACACAGATATGGAGACAGCAGTCAGGTTGGATATTTTTAATCAGTTCCAGAGAACAAACACAACACGCCAATACTTTTCCAACGCTCCAGATAAACTTAAACCTCTTAGAAAAATTATCCATAGAAATGTATCTAAATGTTTTTAATAAAGAATTAAAGTATGTCCTTCATATTATGTTATATTATCTTAAACAGTCAAACCTACCCTCAACAAATGTTCTATTGCCGGTGGCACAAAATTATTCGAAAATTGAACAATTCTCAACCTCAGACAATAGATGGAAAAGGTCCTGTTTCCAACAGAATTCTAACTATTCTTATGGCGTTTCCCTGACGTCGGTGTTGATCTCCAGTTAACGCCCCCCTGTTGATACCCTATTGCTGTCTGGTTAGCACCCTGTTGTTGTCCTGTTAACGCCCGGTTGCTGTCCGGTTAGCACCCGGTTGCTGCCCGGTTGCTGTCCGGTTAACGCCCGGTTGCTCCCCGGTTGCTGCCTGGTTGCTACCCGGTTGCTGCCCGGTTGCTTCCCGGTTGCTGTCCGGTTAACGCCCGGTTGCTGCCCGGTTGCTGTCCGGTTAGCGCCCGGTTGCTGTCCGGTTAACGCCCTGTTGATCCTCTGTTGGCCCCTAACGAGGTTTTGAAGGATAAAAGGGCATGTGTAGATTAAAGGTTTTAGTTGAGAATTGAATGTTATAGTGATAAGATGTATGCCACCAAGATAAAATATCAGCTTCTTGAAACATCAGCTGTTAAATATGGCATAAGGACAGAGGGGTCTAAGTTCTTTCTTGGAAATATCCCGGTTGTAATAAAACATAACGTTCTCATAATAATTTTTGCTGACGGATGGACTCTTTAATTTATTAACTACAAATCAACCCATACCATTTAATTCGAATGATTTGGATAATTATAAGAAACTTTTATTGATTACACATGCACACCGAAAGGGTTTCAATGGAGACGAGAACATTTTAGCCTCCAAAGGTTGGAAATATACCCACATCATTTCCAAACTGTTTCCTCCTAAAAGAAGTTATATCTCAAGAATGGAGGGTAAGGAAGAAAAGAAACAACCCGAAATGGAGAACCACAAAGTCCAAATGAAAAAATTATGTAAACTTAAAAGCCAAAAGACACTCGCCGCTGAAGAACGCGACAATCGAAGTAAGGAAGAATAAGAGGAAGAATACGAGGAAGAAAAGAAAAAAGATGTAGAACTGGATGCAGTAGAAGAATACGATGATGTTAATGAGCTGGTCGAGCTTCTGAAATATTTAGAACAAGGCAATACTTCGGGTGTTAACACCCCAAAAGTAATGGATATTCTTAAGGAACTTGAAAGACTCGGTGTTATAGAATTTTATTAGTGCTAATAAACTGTATTTGTTTTGATCGCATCTTGTATAATTTATGTTGCCCTCCGTTTAATGTGTTGCATGCTGCCCCTCGGCGTTGGATACACGATTTGAACCTGCTGCGTCCGATATCTAGCTGCGATCTACAAACAGGATCTGTTTTTTAGCTGTTTTTCCAGAACAGGGTCTGTTTTTCCAGAACAGGGTCTGTTTTTTAGCTGTTTTTCCAGAACAGGGCCTGTTTATTAGCTGTTTATTAGCTGTTTTTTTAAGAACAGGGTCTGTTTTTAGCTGTTTTTCCAGAACAGGGTCTGTTTTTTAGCTGTTTTCCAGAACAGGGTCTGTTTTTTAGCTGTTTGTCCCGAACAGGGTCTGTTTATTAGCTGTTTTTCCAGAACAGGGTCTGTTTATTAGCTGTTTTTTAGCTTTTTTTGCCAGAACAGGGTCTGTTTATTAGCTGTTTTTCCAGAACAGGGTTTGTTTTTTAGCTGTTTTTCCAGAACAGGGTCTGTTTTTTAGCTGTTTTCCCCCAACAGGGTCTGTTTCTTAGCTGTTAAGTGGTTGAGCAGTTAGACGTTTGAGTGGTTTCCAGAAACAGGGTCTGTTTCTCTAGCGAGGATCTTAGTGAGGATTTTTGAAAAGTTTTACGCCGACAAAATTAACGCATGTCTTATGACATCATTTTGAACACATGATGTATGTTAATTAATATTTTTACTGTTTGAGCTGTAATTGAACCTTAAAAAAATCTACAAAAAAATCTTCCTAACAGCGTTCAGTACGGTTAAAGACAACTACTTAGTGTGAATGTTAAAGTTCCTTTGTGTAAAAGTTCTATATTAATTTTCGAGCTTAAAAGAGACGGCTTATTCGCATATTTCTAGCAACTAAATACTTGCCTAATTATTTCCAGTAATATTGGTGGTTTTATATCAAAAGAAAATAGTCTGTATCTTGTTTATGTATTAGCAAGTACGAATACGAATTACTGTTTCACTGACAAAACAGTAGGTATAGCTATTAATGTAAAAAAAAAGTTTCACGAACTAATTACAACACGATACTTAAAAAAAACACCAAGTGTGGATGCTTGGAATAAAGCCTGTTTCCACTGGTGCTGGTGGTGGGGAGGTGTATTTTATCCTATTTAAAGCCCTCCATTGTTGGAAACTGTTTAGATATTAGTTCAACACCGTGATCATCGTCTTTGAGTCTAGTAAGCGTGCAAGATGTCAGAAGAACGTCAGGAAGTTTGCATCGATCTTCAAGGTTATCCTTTAGCCAGTGGGTTTATACCGAAGGAGTTGGCTGTGTATGATGGTGCGCGATTTTGCAGCTTTCTCTTCAAACCTCCGTATGGCAGGAAATTTTTAAAGCCTGAAGATCTTAAAATAGTAGAACATTTGGAGGGAAAATGCCATGGACTAGTGTGGGGGTCTGGCTATTTGGACTTGAACCAATTTGAAAGTGTTTTACATGACATCCGTCTTCAGTATGACTCTTCTACATTTCTGGTTAAGGGAGATGTAAAGGCAACTTGTTTAAAACAGATTTTTGATTTGTGTCTTATATTTAGTGTTCCTTTAAAGACCGAACCTAAATTAAGTAAATATAAAAAAGTTGTAGAATGTTTTCATCATAAGGACTTTAATGTTTGGCATTGTGCCTGTAATAATGTCAGGTTATTGCATAATTTCCGACATTGTTTTTTTAATGACATGGACTACAGTATATAACATATTTTTTGGTTTTATTTATGAGTATAGTTCGATTAGTCTAAGTAGAAAGGCGTAAAATGATTAGCCGCAGTGCAGATTGTACTGATTGCTTAGACGACGGTTTTGCCGTCATTCATACTTTTGAAGAAAGACTGATTACGTTTGAAAATTGGACCAATAAAGTTAGTCATAAAGACTTAGCACAGGCTGGTTTTTATTACACCCAACGATTAGATATAGTTAAATGTGCATTTTGTCATTGCGAGTTTGCTGATTGGAAGGAAGGAGATGATCCGTTAGCCGACCACTATAAATACTCTAAAGATTGCCGGTTAGCTAAAGTATTGTGGAAGTGTCGACAAATGAAAAAGGTAGTCACACCCCGAAGCTTAAAAAAGATAAAACCAGAACCGCTCCGAACTCTTCATGTTAGTTCTCTGTTCTTAATACCGCTGTTGGTGTTATTAACCAGTGGAATTATACACCTTTATGATCTTATAAATCTCTATTCCTCGACGCTTCGATGATCATTTTAACGCCAGTCATGGCTATGTTAAGTTCGTCCTTCATTCTGCTGGTTGCAGTAGTACACAACGTCTTTTACGTATATCGGCCTTTTAATGTTAAAAACGCCTCTGTTTTGTTCGATTTTGGAGATTATAACGCTAGCAGTCCCTGGATTCTGATGGCTTTCAACCCTCAGATGACTGGTCACATGCCCGTATTCTCGGCCATGATACCTCAATCAAACAGCAGCAGCAGCTCTTTTCGCTACAAGGTTCGCTTTCTCTTTCAAGATTCGACGATTAGTGAAACAGGATGGATGACGTTCCTTAGCAAGTACAAGAATGAGACCGCATCTCCTACTATTACTCCTACTACTAATTCTACACTAACCCCATCTTTATCCGAAACTATTAACAGTATTTCTAGTTTACTTGTATTCATAGCTGTAACCTGTTTAATACACTGCGCACCAAAATTAACGCATAATTTTACAAATCGTTTTAAATCAAATAGTTTTAATTTTTTAAGTCTTGTTTTGATATATGTTAATATTCCTGGTCTTTTGCCGTTATTTATCGGATTAACAGCAAAAAAAAATTATCTTTTGTTGTCTTTTTTTGCCAAGAATTCCAAAACATGATGAGAGCTGTTTATTTCAATTTCAATTCGGATTGATTTTAGTACGTTTTGCTAAATCATCTAAGACGTTTATAAAATTGATTGAGTATCTTTACGCAAAATGAACCCACAACAGCGAGAAAATCGAAATTTATCGGAATCTGACTGCGTTAGAATCATTACTCTTCGGGAAGAAGGTTACAATCAAGCTCAGCTCGCTGAACGGTTTAATGTGCATCAATCAACCATTTGTAGAGTTCTGACACGATTTGCGGCAACAAGGAGTAACACAAGAAGACCAGGTCAGGGTCGTGGAAGGGTTACAACCCCTGAGCAAGACCGATTTTTGCGCCTTCGTACACTGAGGCAACGGTTTGTGACCAGTACTTTGCTACAAAATGAATTTTTGGACCGTTACAATTTTAGAATTAGTCAAAATACGATAAGAAGAAGACTTGCATCAGTTGATCTGAGGCCTGGAAGGGCAGCCACAGGTCCGTTACTTACCGTAGAGCATAGAAGACAAAGATTGAACTTTGCTCATGAACACGTAGGTTGGGATATTGAAGATTGGTCAAGAATATTGTTCACCGATGAATCTAGGTACTGTCTTTTTTCGGATGACAGGCGAAATAGAGTGTACAGAAGGCCGGGGGAACGATACGCCCAGTGTAACATTCTGCAAACAGTGAGTTATGTCGGCGGCTCAGTGATGGTGTGGAGTGGGATCAGTTTGGAGGCTCGTACGGCGTTAGTTCGGATAGATAGAGGGCGGCTAACCGCACACAGGTACATTACAGACATTTTAGAAGAGCATGTTGTGCCATTTGCACCCTATATTGGGGACAATTTCATGCTTATGCATGATAATGCCCGACCACACGTGGCAAGAATTGTGCAACAGTATCTTCAAGAGGTCGGAATTCGTACTATGGTTTGGCCTCCGAGAAGCCCTGACCTGAACCCAATTGAGCATATGTGGGACTTAGCAGGGAGGCGGCTAAGACAACTACCCAACCCTCCAAATACCTTAAATGACATTTTTTTGCGACTGGTAGAAATCTGGGATCAAATTGACCAGGATCAAATAAGAACGTTAATTGACAGTATGAGGGATCGTTGCCAAGCTGTAATAAATGCTAGGGGAGGAAATACTCGCTTCTAAGTTTTGTTATTCTGTACATTAGAATTTGTCATTTTGTAGTTTTTTTTAAATGCATATTATTTTCTTGATTTCAAATAAAATTTTCATGAAAAACTATCATTACTTATTTCAGATGATTACAAACTAACCTTACACATCAAAATTTCTTTCAGAAATTTATTGATAATGAGTGTAAATAGAATGTATAAAATTATGCGTTAATTTTGGTGCGCAGGGTAGTATTAACTAATTTTGTATATAAAGTTGCTAAATATCGATATAAACTGTGGTTAAATAAATAATTTTCTATAATTACTAGTTTTATTACATCTCCGTACCTCGAAAAGCGTTCCCAAATGATCGGGAATTTTTTGTCAATTTTCAATTTAAATTTATTAAGTTTTTGGCGTCTAAGACTGCTTATCGCTGGCGCCACCGCAAGCCGGACCACGCTCGTCGATGCTCAACCGGCCTGCGGTGACACGCCGTTACCGCGTTCTCACTCGGTAGTCCTCGGTGGCTTTGGGCCCAACCTTGGTTAGTTCGAAGATTGGCCAGCGACCATTAGTGAGGGGGCGCTGCGATTATGCTGGCAATACTGCCAATATTAATGTTTATGTATTTTACCTCGTGCTATTTCTGTCGACCGACAGAAATAGCACGATGCACATAGCAGGAGGTTTTTCGTTTTTTACTATTTTCTCCGGAACCAAAGGGCCGATCAACGTCATTCTTGTCTTAAACGCCTTCTGACAACGCCCCCGAACACGTGACGTATTTTTCATTTTTTTCTGACGTTTGATGAGTGACAGTTGACAGATCGAAGATGACAGGTGGCAAATTTTTTCTCATGTCTTATGACATCATACTCAACACGCTCCCTATGTCCGTTTTTAATTTTAACATTTACTGAGTGACAGGTGACAGTTGACAGATCGAAGATGACAGGTGACAGCTGGTAAATTTTTTCTCATGTCTTATGACGTCATACTCAACACGTGCCCTATGTCAGTTTTTCATTTTGACGTTTGACGTTTGACAAGTGACAGGTGACAGTTGACAGATGACAGGTGACAGATGACAGTTGGGTTTGATTGGGTGCGTTCGGTATCGGGTTGGGTTTGATTGGGTGCGTTCGGTATCGGGTTGGGTTTGCTCTGGTTTACCCGGTACCGGGAGTTGGGTTTGATGGATTCGCTATTTTTCTCGCGCATTCGCATAGACAGTGTGGTGTGGATGGTGAATATATCATCTATCACTACTATCTATATCCCTGTAAGCGAAGTTCAATGATCTCATACGAAGATTCCCGAAGCGGCGAATCGTCCCAAATATTGGGCGCTGATTTGTGGGGCCCTGGTGCGTAGGGCTCCGAGGGTAAGGTCTCGAGGGGCCGATATTGTTACTGTAGCTAATGCCCAGGTAGTTAATGCCCAAGTAGCTAAGGGCAAAATAGCTATCGCCCAAGAGTGTGACATTTGACAGTGAAAGTGAGGTTATGTATACATTCTTCTTCTTGATCTCAAGTAAGTGGATACCTACTACCCTGCTATCGAAAATAATATCGGCGAACAATTAATCATGAATGATATAGAAATGTTGGATGAGATACAACAGGAACAATTTAATATAGAAGCCTTATTGACTATTGAACGCGATCTTAATTTGGAAGAAATTAGACGCACGCGGATGGAAGTTCAACAACGACTAGATCATTTTTCAACAATGCTTAGACATTGTAATGAGTTAATAGACCTTCTCAGTACCAGAGAACAAGCAGTCGTAAACAATTACCAAGCAATATGGATTTATTAAATAGAAATTAAGAAACTTTACAGTTTTTATCAGTGGTAGTAAAAATTAGAAATAATGTGTGTGTAATTTTTTGCCTACAATTTTTTCTTCAAAGACTTATGGACTTGGTAAATAAATAATTAATGAACTTTAGAGTATAACTTTATAAATATATTCAAATTAAAAAATAATTTGTTAGTTTTGTGAATTTCATGTTGACAATAAAAAATATTTTTAGTATTTAAATAAGTTTAAAAATGTATTTTGGTAATATCCAAGCAAAGAAGACTATGGACTTATTAAATAGAAATTAAGAAAATTTACAGTTTTTGTCAGTGATATTAAAAATTAGAAATAATGTGTGTAATTTTTTGCCTACAATTTTTTCTTCAAAGACTTATGGACTTGGTAAATAAAATAATTAATGAACTTTAGAGTATAACTTTATAAATATATTCAAATTAAGAAATAATTTGTTAGTTTTGTGAATTTTATGTAGACAATAAAAAATTTTTTGCATTTAAATAAGTTTAAAAATGTATTTTGGTAATATCCAAGCAAAGAAAACTACGGACTTATTAAATAGAAATTAAGAAACTTTACAGTTTTTATCAGTGATATTAAAAATTAGAAATAATGTGGGTAATTGTTTGCCTACAATTTTTTCTTCAAAGACTTATGGGCTTGGTAAATAAAAAATTAAAGAACTTTACAGCATAACTTTATAAATATATTCAAATTAAAAAAATTATTTGTTAGTTTTGTGAATTTTATATAGACAATAAAAAATGTTTTTTGTAGTTAAATAAGTTTAAAAATGTATTTTGATAATATATAGTTTTGAATCTATTTTCTTTTGTTTAGGTTTAGTAGTTTGCCTTTAAACTCTAAGTTGCTGTACTAAAGTTGGGTGGAATTGTGTAATTTTCCATAATAAAAAAATGTTTATTTAAATTAATCCAGTATTATTTATATCTTCCTATATTAAATAAATAAAAATCCCACGAAAACTTTTCAACACAAAGCTAAATATAATATCCACATAAATTTAACTTCCTGGTTATTTTAATTCCGCTAATAGAATATCTTCTATACTATTTTAAAACGGTTGTGATTGAAACACTATAGAACTTCAAAGTAAAAATTATATGTTGTTTGTGGGTCTTAAAAGTAAATGTACTTAATTTATTAATTGTTTATTTTTATTTATTAAGTTGGTAATAATCATGTGCTTATATTAATTTGTGGAAAAGCCCTAAAAAGCACATTACTTATTAATAAATGATATAAAATACAGTACTTACAGCTCTATCATGAACATTATGTAGAAATACCACAATTTCCCCCAATGTAATTCACTTTAGTATTAGCACATGAAAACTTTATTTTAAAAACATATTTGTACACTGCTTTATAGTAGTAACTGTTTTTCGCGTTGAACTTAAAAGCCATGTGTCCCGAAGCAAGCACAAAGACTGTGGTTTTTGCGTGGGAAGAAACCTTATGACTGTGGTTGTTTTTGCGTGGGAAGAAACCTTATGCTAATATATAAATATTTGCATACGTTAACTGTATAAACAGTTCGTTGCGAGAAATGGATATTATTAAGCTTTTATTTTAAATTCATAGACAGAATAATAAAGAAAAGAGTGACTGTTACTGGAAGGCTTGCCGGAAAACTGTTTTTACACTAAATCTAAACGTTTTAACTATTACCGACGTCTTTTTTACTCTAATAAATTAATTCTTTCCTCTATGCAAATATGAGGTTGTCAATAACTACAAATTTGCCGAAACAGTAACTTTTTATGAAATATATGAGATTTGGAAAAATAAAAGTTAGTAGTAGTAGGAACAGTAGACGGTTTTGTTCCTCCCACTCATAACTCGACCTTGACCTTGACCTTGAGTAACTTTTAATAGTAGAAGCAGTAGTATGTGGAGCTGATTCCCCTCCCTCTCCACTCATAACATGACCTTGACTTTTAATATATAAAAGGAGGGAATAGAGCTTGTAATTTTAGAGAAGCACTTTGAAGAAGGTTACATTTAACGAAAATATGAATAAAATCCATGTATTATTTGCATGGAAGTTTGCATACAAATCAGCACGAGAATGATTATGAGCAGTATGTATTGGATCGCTACCGCTCTCAAAATAGATTTCAATATGCTGACAACCTTTTAAAGGATGTCTTAGAGGAAAAACAGAAATAAAATATACAATGAACGTTTTAAATAATTTTTATTTAAATAAAATTTATAAATAATAATTCGCTTTTTAGTATCCAAGAATTGTGTGATTTATCCATTCCCAACCATTTGACATAAACTTTATTTCCTTTTCTTCTTAGCACTTTTTCCACGAGATACACGTTTGGATGTTTGACTTTCTGCAACTCCGGTTCAAAAAAACTACCTAAAATTAGTTCATTTTTGTCATCTGTCAGCAAATATGTTCTTGGGTTGGTTAATTTAATTTCTTTAATTTGAAAAATTTCATTGGACCTGTTTGGTGTATATCCCTTTTGGAAAGCCTCCCTGTATTTACTAAGTCTAACATAATCCCCTTGTTTAAATTTTTATTTTCGGGGGTCAATTGTTTTTATATTAGTATAAACTGATTTTAGAACATCTTTTTCATTTTCTTCATTTATTTTTTTTTTAATCCTGTTGTTCTATGTTTAGTTGTATTATTCTTAAAAACAATATTATTTAAGATATCCGACCATTTATAATTGCCTTGCAAGCTAAACTGTTTCCACATGAGAGTTTTTAAAGTTCTGTTGACCCTTTCAACAATCCGCGCTTTGATAGTGGAATATGTACTGTAGTGATTAATGTTATATTTTTCCATTAATTTATTAAAGTTTTTGTTGAAAAATTCTCTTCCTTGATCCGTATGTATGTTAGTTGGAGGAGTTTTCGCAAGCTTTAAAATGTTTTCCGTAGCTAAAGCTACTTCCTCAGCAGTTTTTCTTTTCACAGGTTGAACCCAAACATATTTGGAAAATGTGTTTATAACAACTAAAATGGATCTATATCCTTTATTAAATTTGGCATAAGGTACCATTTCCACCAAATCTGCTTGCCATAAATCGTTTAAATTTTTAATAATAACCCGTCGTCTTCTAAAATTTTTTCTAGCAGGTTTATGTAACTCGTTGACTAGATCTTCCTTGATGTTAGGTTGTGCAGACATGATAATTAAATGTTTAGTGTGTTATTTCTACAGGACATTTTATTAACAATTCGCCATAAAAATCTTCTAAATGACTACCTTCAGGACGATGAAAAGAAAGAACACCCCCTTTCTTTAACCGAATACCTACAGGATCAGTGATCTTTTTTCCATTAATTTTTAAGGAAAAATATTTTTTTTTGGGTATTCTCCAGACATTATAGTAGCAGATTCCATAGGAAAAACATATTTAATTCGTTTGTCTTGTAATAAATGGTAAACTCCATCGGATAGAGAGTAAATTCCCATGAAGGGTAGCACCAAATTATAACAAAGTTTAACTGCACTAAGATCAACAAGTTTTATAATGTTATGTTCTTCAGATGAAAATTTATTATCCTTGCCAAAGATGTGGGAACCAAACTTGTCAATAGACATGGTTCTTGCCAGCGGTAGAATAAGGAATAAACATGTGCGAATTAGTATTTATTGAATTAGTTTTTCTTCTCTTAGTTCTTCTAAAATCGATATTATTTCATTTTGATGACCAGTATGTCCAGCCAGCAGATAAAATTAACATAGCTCCCCCTTTCCAATTTTTGTAGACAGATTTCTTTTAGAACGCGGTCTTTGTGGAGGTAACAAACGTGAAGTACTTGGTAGTACTGAACGATAACCTGTCTCTGTTGTGCTTCCATGCTTTACTATACCTTTTTGTAATAAATAAGGTTTAATTATTGTGAAGTATTTAATGTCGTTCGAACCTTGAACTTGACTATTAGGATCAAAATTTCGTCTATATGCATTTGTCCTTTTCAAAACATCCATATAATTTTCCATATCATTTGATGTATATCCAACAGGTTCTTTTTTAAAAAGAAGCTCAGGTGTTCCCTCATACCTAACCCCTTCAACTTTAAAATCTTTTCCTACGAAATCCACCACAGAATTAGCAATCTTATATTTGTCTGCATCAACATCATGACTAAAACCATAGTTGTTATGAAATTTGCCTTCCGTGTCTTTTATTTGCCCATCCACGAAAGGTCTTAGAAGTTGATGATATGCTTTCAAATATTCTTCATAAGCAGGTGTTCTTGTTAATTCTAAAACATCTTGTCGCAACTCACCTATAGTTGGTTCAATTGTTGTTTCAGGGCTTGATTGCCCTGTACGAGACTGTTGCGAATCTTCCCAAAATACTTCATCATCTCCTAAAATTGAGGGCATGTGCGTTGGAAGATATTTACTATATGCATTTGATTTCCTTTGATTGACCTCTGGCGTAGGAAATTGAAATTTTGGGGTCGAAACTATTTGTGGTGAATATACTTCTTTTTAATGAACGGTTCTGTTTTAATTGTATGAATTAACTCATGCAAAGGTTGAGTTATTGGTTTAAATCCTTTTTCCATACGAATTTCCTTATCAGATAAATCTGATTTTAAAGCTTTATACTTTTGTCTAACGGCTTTTCTAGTTTTTACCAACTCTTTCGCTGTTTTTTCGTCCATCTTTACAAAAGGTAGATTGTATACTAGAAAATTATCGTTTTGTTGAGTTATATAGTGAAAAGTTATATAGTGAAAATAAAATTATGAAGTCCTTTTCTATAGCGACCAACATTTAATTCACAGTCTTTGTCAATAACGACAAAGTCATATTTATGTTTCCAACACATTGAACACAAGTTTTTAAACTCTTGAAATCTCATGTCATCATTTACATGATCATCATATATATGTTTCATGTTTGTAGCATCCTGTTGAAAAATTACTAAGAGGTTGGCATTATAATGTATAAGTTGTTTAGGGATTGATGAATATGTTTGACACAAATAAAAACAATCTGTATTTTTATGACGTCCAAAACAAAAATAATCCCTCATAAGACTTTGATCAGCGCATACTATATCATCAAATAAAATAAATGAATTTGGTTTTATTTCATTGAGTGAAACAATATCCTCAGCGTTCGATGATTCAAAATAACCAATAAACTTCAGTGGAGCAAAAAGCCTTTTTAGGTATTCATATTTTGATTGATATAAGGATTTTGAGTACACATATATATTTTCAAAACTTAATCCATTAGCTTGTGTTACAAGAGAAATCATAACATTTGTCTTCCCACAACCCGACGGTCCTACTATTAAACATCTTTTACAGTTTCCACCAAATAATTGTCCATGTTTTCGATAATTATCATGATACAAATCAAAATATTTATCGGTAAAGAAAAATTTTGTTTTTTAATCTTCATTGTTTGAACATCGCTATTTAAGTAAGGTTATTTGCGTTTTTAAATCATTTATATATAATGATTAGACATAATAATGTCATTCACTGCGTGGAAGGACAGAGAAAAGGTAGTGGTTTATTAAATACTCTTATTAATAAATTACCAGTAGAGCTCCATATTCCTTCTTATAACTTTTGTGGACATGATACAAAGTTAAATAAAAGGCTTGCCCGAGGTGATAAGCGAATTAATTTATTAGACGAAGCTTGCAAAGAGCACGATGTAGCATATTCGGAATATTCCGATATAAAAAACAGAAACGAGGCAGATAAAGTATTAGCTAAAAACGCATTTAATAGATTTAAAGCTTCAGATTCAAATCTAGGCGAAAAACTGTCATCCTTGGCTGTGGCCGGAATCATGAAAGCAAAAACAAAACTCGGTAATATACGCCCAGCGGTAATTGACACTCGGAACGAAAGGACAAAAAATTCCTGTGACGCCGTTGTTAACTTTTAAAAATTCGGAATGCTAAAAAACTATAGGCGTACGCGTACTACATAGTTTTTTAGTATTCCGAATTTTTAAAAATTCCCTACCGCATCATAGTGATTTATTTTTCATTCCTTTCGAGTGTCAATTACCGCTGGGCAGACTATATGGGAATAAGAAAAACGAAGAGAAGTCATAAACGCAAGAAAGGAGGTCAAATATCCTTTAACCAAGGTGTAAGAAAAGCATGTAAAGAGCTAGTTGGAAAAAAAATTGCTAATATAAGAAATGCTGCCGGCACAGCTTTATCATCCATTAAAAAATTAATAATAAAAGAACCTAAACAAATAATTATTCCAATTCCAAAAACTGGTGGAATTTTACCTTTAATACCTATTTTTGCTGGTTTATCTGTTCTAGGAGCCCTAAGCGGGGGCGCTGCTGGCATTGCCCAAGCAGTATATTCTGCCAAAATTGTACAAAAGAAGTTAGAAGAACAAACAAGACACAACAAAGAAATGGAAAAAATATCAATTGGAAAAGGTCTTTATTTAAAACCATATAAGAAAGGGTGTGGTCTATATCTTAAACCATATTCAAAAAACTGTTAAATGTGCTACCTCGCCGACCTTTGACAAATATAGATTTATTAAATTATGCGAAAATATTAAAGTTGCCACATTTTAGAGTTGTCTTTATGAGAAACAAGTTACCCAAAGAAATAAAAAAATATGAAACAGGTATCATTAATTTAGATAATAATTTGGGGGAAGGCACTCATTGGACAGCGTATGTTAAAAATAATAATAGCATAATTTACTTTCATAGTTTTGGAAATTTACGACCACCAAATGAAGTTATAACTTATTTCTATAGTGATGGTAGCAAAAACAATATTAAATATAATTATGATAAATATCAATCTTTTAATACCTCAACTTGTGGACAGTTATGCTTACAGTTTATTTATAATAATACGTAATTGTGTTTCCATTTTATTCTTATTATGACCATCATGTCGTTTACTATATCTCTTTCCGCAAATTCAGCTATACTTCAAGCAGACTTTCATCCACCTATTTACTTAGATCCTAACACTTCCTAGGTCGTCGGACTTACCAACTTTGAAACTTTCAATGCAATACCAAATATTGATAAAAGTAATTATAAAGTATATTTTGGAAAAAAAATTAATTTTTAACAATACCTACAGGCAGTTATGAAATGGATGATGTTAATAAATATTTACAGGCTGAATTCCAAAAAAGAAATATTTCATTTCACCTCTATGCAAATAACAACACATTAAAATCAACAATAAAGTCTACTACTGATATTATTTTTACAGATGGCACAATAGGAAAACTTTTGGGTTTTAATAATGGGATTATATCTGGTGATGGAGTTCCAAGAACATCGGAAAATCCAGCAGAGATTATAACAGTTAATTCTTTATGCATAGACTGCAGTATCGCAGAAGGTTCCTATCTGAACGGAAAGCCAGTACACATTATTCATCACTTTTTCCCTAATGTTAGCCCTGGATTTAAAATAATAGAAAGTCCATAAATTATTATTTATTTTCCTGTTACAGTAAAAGTAATAGATAAAATAGTAATAAAGGTAATAGACCAAGATTTAAATCTTGTTGATTTTCGAAACGAAACTGTAACTAAGATTGCATATAAAAGAAGTATAATGGTTATCCTTTATAATAGAAAAACCTTCAATTTACCCACAAAAATTAATAAAAACTATAAGAAGACTAAACATCGTAAACCAAAGAGTGGTAGAAAGAGAAACACACAAGGGATAACGCCTGAAAATATAAGCTTTTTGAAATCTCTAGGCTTAAAGGTTTTAGTATAATGGATGTCCTTAACGTAACAGAGGGTCTTTCCATAGATAATTCAATTGTGCATTCCGAAGTTCAGGGTTATGAACCATACCTACCTACTAAATTGGGAAATAATGATGAAATTATACCTGTTCATGAAGTAGACAAGTATACTCTTCCTTCCGAAAGCTTTCTTTACATAGAGAGTAAACTAACAAAAGATAATAATACTATCTCAAATACATTAAAATTGATAAACAATGTTATTGCTTTCCTTTTTAAAGAAATGCGTTATCAACTAAACGGTGTTACAATAGATTCAGTTAGAGATGTTGGGTTAACTTAGACAATAAAGGGATATTTGTCATATAATAAAAATGAATGCAGTAAACGTAAAATCGTAGGTTGGTTTCCTATGGAATCTTCACAAGTTGTTGATGCAACGACAAGACTATTTAATGTTTGCATTCCCCTTAAATCCTCAATGGGGTTTTTTGAAGACTGTAAAAAAATTATTTTAAATGCCAAACAAGAACTTATTTTAGTACGAGATAATTCAGACAAAAATGCAACAATTAATACTGCATACCTCACATTTCAGTAGCTATTCCTCAAGAATTGGCATTATCTAAAATAATTAATAAGAATACTGATATATTAATTGCGTTCCGGAGCTGGGAACTGATTGAATACCCGGAATTATTAAAAACCAATCGTCATAATTGGCCTGTCAAAACATCCACAAAAGTAAATACCCCAAGTCATGTAGCAATTTCTTTTCAAAAAGACTTAAGGGATAAATCAACAACTGATATGTCTTTATTTTCCAACGTTAAATTACGAAACATTAAAGTGTTTTTAAACTCTGAGAGATATCCCTACGACGATCTATTTTTAGACTTTGCTAAAAATAAATTTGCATCATTATATGAAATGTTTTCACAATTTCAAAAATCTTACTATGGATTAACACCTGAGCCCATTTTTTCTCCAAAGGAATTGAATACTTATGCTCCTATAGTATATATTGACTGTTCATATCAGAAAGAAACAATTGAATCCGGACCTATTGTTATGAGAGTTGAGTTTGAATTACATGATGATCTTGAAGACAAAATATCTGCCTATTGTCTTATTATGCATGACCAAGTATTTAGCTACAATCCATTAACCAAAAATGTTAGACAACTTTAAAACGCATGTCTAATATTTTATATAAAATCAATGCTCTACTATTCTTTTCTATCATTATGGGTGAAGAGCTGGAACTTCGCTTATCCTACTTTTTAAAAGAACTGCAAAAATTAAAACAACAACTACAAGAATATTCTGACAAGAAATCTATGATTAAACAATTTTCGCTTATTAAATTATGAGGTTACTCATCATCGACAATTGTCGATGTGCAAGGATTTAATATAGAAGATAAGAAGTTTATTCCCAAAGAACTCGCTGCCTATGATGGAAGCAAGACTTGCCACTATGTTTTTAAAGCACCATTTGATCTAAAATACCTACCACCTGACTTACACAAACAAGCTGTGTGGTTAATGAAAAATCATCACTGTATCCCATGGAATGAAGGGTATACACCAATTCACAAGTTTTCTGTTATAATCAAGAATTTAACAGAGAAAGTAGATCATGCTTATGTTAAAGGGACAGAGAAATTAGAATGCATTCGAAAATACTCATTAAAACCAGTCATAGAACTTGATGAAAATCCAAAATTACAAGAAGAAGCTAGTTGTTTTTATCATTCTAAATCACCACGTATATGTGCACTTACTAATGTATACAATTTAGATAATAATTATTTAATGATTGAATAAAACACATAAATGAAATAAAGTCTTTTATTTGTTATAAATTAATTTTCAAACACTTCTTGAATAATTTGAGGTGAAAAAATCTTCTTTACTTCATCCAAATGCTCCTCAAATCCCATTTCCTTTATGGTTTGCAGAAAAATTCTTATATCAGAAGTATGTAAATATATGTTACAGGCTTCGGCAGCTTTTTCATACTTTCTTGCCATATCCATACATTCCTCATACGTATAGAATCTTTCGAATCCATACTCGGCTTCATGCTCAGCATCAAATTCTAAATTACAAAAGTGTTTTGATAGATTCTCTATAGCACTTGTTAGGTTATATATTACGGTTTGTTTTTGTTGTACGAAATTAAAATATTATTATGATAGCAGTTGCAGCGAGTTGTTTATTTTTAAGATTTCGTCCTACCTTTTCGATTATATATTCCCTTATTCCTTGAACGTTTTATTCTGAACTGTTTTTCCATTTAGTCAAAATTTTGCTTAACCTCGAATTTAATTTTTATAAATTTTCAGTCACCAGTCTGTCTTGGGTCCAGCCTTGTTTTTCCTCATTCTGTGTAGTTAGTCCCTAGGGAAATACGTCTGAATTCGGCCCTAAAACATTATTTTCCCATTACTAAATCCTAACTTGTTTACCGGGATGACACAAAACGTCATTTTTGACATTTGAATCAGCTGGAAGTATTTTCTGTCAAACCTGTTGGAAACCCTTAGTTTTCTGTCCTGAGCCGCCCTCTGTGGTTGTAGGTGAAAACGTCGAAGCTATGTAACGATGGAATCTGCTTCCGAATTATAGGATCCTTCATTTTGCAGATTGGGATCGGTATCGGTTCCTACTTGTAATTACAAGAATTGTTGAATAAGTATCAGGCTTTTCTGCTTTTTTTGTTTAGTTCTCAAGATGTATCAGTGCAGCGAATGCAACATGAGTTTTACTCATCAATCGAACGTGTATAGACATAAAAAAGAATCGTGTCCCATGAGACCATCTTGTTCGCGAGAAAAACGAAAAACCAACACCCAGGTATGTGATATACCCTTGAAAAGACCCAAAGTAGAAGATAGACCCCCAATACCTAAACTTATTTTATCACGATGTAAAGATTGTGATACTTCGTATGTGTAAAATAAACTTGCTGCCCATTTACGTTCAAACTTACATAAAAGTAAACTTAAGAGTGATGATGAAGTGAAAATTTTAACTTCCGCGTTTAAAAATAGGATTGTGTCCTACATGCTGCTCCCATCGAAAAAGTATGTAGATATTGAAGAAGTTTTTGAAGAAGTGAAACAAAAGTTTATTAGTTTAATTTCAGAACAGTTAGTTAAGCATAGGTGTGGTAAGATTAATATAAAACTATTTGGTCAATATCTCTTACAAACAAAAGAGACCTTAGAGACTAAATCGTTTAACACAAAAAATAAGATCATAACTTCAACAACAGATTTATCTGATATTTATAAGAATTTTTTGTCTGAAATTAAAGAGAAAGTAGCAATATTCACAGAAAATGGATCAGGATGGGCGTTGGAAAAAATATTACATTTGGAGCTCAACATAAACAAGTATAATCCAATCAGAGCGTCATCGTATATCTCTTTACCAAAACAAATTGCATGTAAAAAAGCTGTTATTAACATTAAAAATAATGATTTATATTGTTTTGGATGGAGTGTGATAAGTGCACTGTTTCCTGCTGAAACAAATGTTGATAGAACAAGTTCATACCCTAATTTTTTTGAGTATTTAAATTTTGAAGGAATAGAGTTTCCTGTAAACTTGAAAGATATACATAAATTTGAATCGCTTAATCAAATATCTATAAATGTTTACGGTTTGGAGAGTGTTTATGAGGATAATCAATTCAAGTATGAAGTGGTTGGTCCTCTACATTATACAAAAAAACTTCCAATACATGTTAACCTGTTGTTCATAAGTGAAGGTGAAAACAATCATTATTGTTGGATTAAGAACATGTCTAAATTAGTATCATCTCAGATTAAAGGTAGACATTTAAAAAAATATTTTTGTGATGGATGTTTAATTTATTTTACTTCGATGGAAAAATTAAAACAACATCAATCACATGATTGTAATAATTTGTTTACAAAAATTCCTACCAATGACATTAAAATTAATAAGTATGGTCAGCATATACCAGAAAATATTTTACAATTTGAAAATTTTCAAAAACAACTAAAAGTTCCATATGTTGTATACGCAGATTTTGAATGCTTTGTAAAACCTTTGCAGTTTGAACAACCAGATAATGATGAGGATTCATATACTTGTAACACATTTAAACATGAACCTTATGATTTTTGTTACCTTATTAAATGTTCATATGATGATTCTTTGTCGGTATTGGATTACTAATTTGGTTTGAATGCAGCTGATGAATTTTGTAAACGAATTGAAGGTCATATACATAGAATTTATAATGAACATCTTAAAAATGTAGTGAAAATGCTTCCTTTATCAGATGAGGAAGAAGTAGCTTATAAAAATAGCACAATTTGTCATATATGTAACGAAAAACTTGCAGAAAATGAAAAAGTAAGGGATCACGATCATTTAACTGGTAAATTTAGAAATGCAGCTCACAGTATCTGCAATCTAAATTTTAAAATTCCAAATTTTATACCCATCTTTTTTCATACTTTAACAGGTTATGATAGTCATTTATTGGCTAAACAACTGTGTTGTGAAGAAGATAATATTGATGTACTTGCACAAACTAAAGAAAAATATATTTCAATTTCAAAATCCATACTTGTTGACAAAGTAAAAGATAAAGACAATAAAGAAAGAAATATTTTTATAAAAATGAGATTTTTAGATTCATTCCGTTTCGTTGGTTCCTCTTTGGAAAATCTTGGTGAAAGCTTGGAACCAAATCAGTGCATTGAGATTAAAAAAACATTTTGAAGATCCTAACCAGTTCAATGAAATTCGAAAAAAAGGTGTTTGTCCTTATTCTTATGTTGATTCTATGGATAAACTGTATGAAAATCAACTCCCAGCTATTGAACATTTTTATAATAAACTTAAAGATGAACCTTTGCGTCCATCAGATTACAGCAGAGCAATTAATATTTGGAAATTGTTTAATTGTCAAAATCTTATGGATTATACCAAAATTAATTTATTGTCAGATGTTCTCATATTACCAGATTTTTTGAAACATTTCGAAATGTTTCTTTAAATAATTTTAAGCTAGATCCTGCACAGTATTATACATTACCAGGTTTAAATGGCATTCAATGTTAAAAATGACTAATGTTAAATTAGAATTATTAACGGATATAGATATGCTACATTTTTTTAAAAATAATATAAGAGGTGGTGTCTGTCATTGCATTGCATTGCATTGCATTGTCATTCTTGAAAAATTATGATTCTTCAAAACCAAATTCATTTATAATGTATTTAGATGCAACTAACTTGTATGGACGTAGTATGAGGCAATGTCTCCCCGTAAGTGATTTTTCTTGGTTGAACGATGAAGAAACTGAAAAGCTTGATGTGATGTCTATATCTGATGATGCTGAATTCGGATTCGTTTTGGAAGTAGATTTAAAGTATCCTCAACGTTTACATCAAGAACACAACGAACTACCCTTTTTGGCTGAAAATACTTGCGCACCAGGTTCAAAACAAAAGAAATTATTATGCAATTTAAACCATAAAGAAAAATATGTTATTCATTATCGTAATCTTATACAGGTGCTTAAAAACGGATTAAAACTAACTAAAATTCGTAGAGTTACTAAATTTAGACAAGATGCATTTCTTAAACCATACATCGATTTAAATACCGAAATGAGAAACAAATCTAAAAATAGGTTGGAAAAGGATACTAATAAATTATTTAATAATGCCATTTATGGTAAATCTTTAGAAAACATTGACAAACGAGTTGATATTAGATTAATCACACACTGGGAGAACATTGGTAAAAAGCAAGGAGCGCAGACATTGATTGCTAAACCCAATTTTAAAGATCGATTAGTTTTTAATGAAAACTTTGTCGTAATACAAATGGAGAGAGTAAAGATAACTTACAACAAACCGGTTTATCTTGGCTTCACAGTCTTGTAATAATCAAAAACCGTTTTATATAATTTTTATTATGATTATATTAGAAGTAAGTATAGAGACGAAGCAATTTTGTTATATATGGATACAGATAGTTTAATTTTAAAAGTAAAAACGGAAAATTTTTATAAAGATATGCAAGAAAATTTAGATAAGTTTGATACTTCTAATTATAGTGAAAATAATATACATAATATAACTAGGAACAATTCTGTGTTAGGACGAATGAAAGATGAGTTTGCGGGCAAACCAATTTTAAGTTTTTATGGCACGGGAGCTAAAGCATACTGTGTTAATTTAGAGAATAAATCTGAAAAAAGGCGAAAGGAGTAAAAAAATATGTTATAACAAATTCCATTACAAAACAAGATTATAAAGATTTAGTTGAAAATTCGGACACCAAATTTAGAAAAATGAATATATTTCATTCCATTTTACATGACATGTTTACACAATTAAAAAATAAGGTTGCTTTGTCTCCAAAAGATGATAAACGCTATATAATTCCAGATTCTTTTAGAACTTTAGCTTGGGGACACAAGCATATAAGTATTTTGGTTGAGAAATCCAAGACTGATGATGAGATGGTTAATAATGTAATTGATATTCTAAAAGATTTAGTTCATGACGAATATAAAACATAAGAACCCTGGAAAAATATTTTATTTTGAAAATGGCTCTGCTACCAGTAGGAGTTCTATTTCTATCAGCATTCGTTAACAATACTTTGTTCATACAAGTTGATCCTAATGTTCGAGAAGCATTTATTTGTCTATTTGTTAATAATGTAACTAATGACAGTTCGCCTTCAACATGGAAAAGAATGAAAATAAATAATGGTTTATTTACCTACAAAATAGATGATAATATTATAAATAATTCTACCGTTGTACAGTATAAGTTAAGATTATATTATTTCAATAAAACTTCAATAGTGACACAGGAATGGCATCAGATGTATAGAAAATCTTGTATAGAAGAATGTAATTCAAATGTGTGTATATTGTAGTATTATTGAGTATATTGCTAGTAGTGTTTATATGTACTATGGGATATATATTATTCAAAGTATATTTGTATTAAAAAAAAATTCTGAAGTCAATAAAAAAAATTAAGGTTTTTATTCATAACAATGTCTATAATTATATAACAATTTTACGTTTGCTAATGCACAATGCCATGGATTAACATTTTTGTGAAAATAACATTCCGGAATTTTCTTAAATCTACTTAATTTTGGTTCTTGACCAATGGGAATAGCGTATATGAAATCTTCATCCAAAAACTTTTTTAAGTAGTTTATTTTTTCATTCCCTTTCACGTAAATTTTGGGCGATTGGTAAACTTCTAACACATGCTTTAAAATATCGTCAATTTCATTACGTTCTATATCTCCAAATTCCCATTTTAGTCCATGATACTCTTCGGCCCATTTAACCAGTTTGATATCAGGAGCAGATAACATTTTTTCGAAATGGTGATTTAAACAGATAATTTGAGCAACGAATCCCATCATAAATCGCTAATTCTTTTGGAATGTATCCAAAGGAACAGTTAAATCCTTGAATGTCGATAAAAAGTTCGGTCTTACGCTCATTCATGGTTAGTCGCGAAATGATGTTTAGATCTATAAGATTGGTGTTTAAATCCCCCCACCACGCTTACTATCCCCACTACCACGCTTACTATCCCCACTACCACGCTTACTATCCCCACTACCACGCTTACTATCCCCACTACCACGCTTGCTTATTTAAGCAGTCACCCACAGTTCTACTCTCATTATTTCAAGCAAGCATCTGAAAATGTATCAACCAACAAACTATAACCAACAAGAGTTTAGTAAGAAGCGCAATGCAGCTCTCATCAATGAATCCATCTACTACATCAACAAATCCAAATCCAAATGGGTCAGCATTGGATTTTCCTTAGAGAGAAAATATATTCCTGTTGTTAAACTCTGTGGATACAAATACAATCAAAATGTGATTTTTAATGAAGATCAATGGATTTCCTTCCTAAATAATTAAGGAATTATGTTGAGCTTTATTTATTCCAACAATACCGGGTGGCAACCCATGAAGGGAAATGGTTATGAGATTCACTTTGTGTTTATTGGTGATGCAAGAATAATTAAGATTACACAAGATGGTGGTAATGAAGTATTTTTTGCTGGTGACACCATTAATGAATTAGTGAACTTGTCAAATTTAATCAAATATCGTTTTGATATCTTAAAAAACCAAGAATTTTCCAAATATTATAATATTTTAGTTAGTGGAATCTCTATGAAAAATGGTGATTTGTTAAAAAATGTACATGATGTTATTTCACCTATGGAAAATAGTTTAAATGTTTGTTGTGTATTAGAGTTACTAAACTTTTACTCAAATTGTGTTGTGGAGGATGTAGAAATATTCGCATGTAATGAATTTGTAAAGAGTTGTATTGAAAAATAAAATTTTAAAATATATTTTTCTTTTTATTCCTCCCACCTCCTAAATTAATATTTAAAGCTCTGAACTTACTTTAAGTCTCACATACTCATACAAGATGTGGTTAGCATATACATCTCAATGAGTAGCATATAACGTAACAAGTGCTATAGAGAATCTATCGCAACACTTTAGTAATTTAGAATTTGATGCTGAGCATGAAGCCGAGTATGGATTCGAAAACTTCTATACGTATGAGGAATGTATGGAATTGGCAAATAAATATGGAAAAGCTGCCGAAGCCTGTAACATATAGTTACATAATTCTGATATAAGAACTTTTCTGCAAACCACACAAGAAATGGGATTTGAGGAGCATTTGGATGAAGTAAAGAAGTTTTGTCACCTGAAATTATTCAAGAAGTGTTTGAAACCTAATTTATAACAAATAAAAAACTTTATTTCACTTATGTGTTTTATTCAATCATTAAATAATTATTATATAAATTGTATACATTAGTAAGTGCACATATACATGGTGATTTAGAATGATAAAAACAATGAGCTTCTCCTTCTTGGAATTTTGGATTTTCATCAAGTTCTATGACTGGTTTTAATGACTATTTTCGAATGTATTCTGATTTCTCTCTCCCTTTAACATAAACATGATCTACTTTCTCTGATAAATTCGTGATTATAACAGAAAACTTGTGAATTGGTGTATATCCTTCATTCCATGGGATACAGAGATGATTTTTCATTAACCACACAGCTTGTTTGTGTAAGTCAGGTGGTAGGTATTTTAGATCAAATGGTGCTTTAAAAACATAGTGGCAAGTCTTGCTTCCATCATAGGCAGCCAACTCTTTGGGAATAAATTTCTTATTTTCTATGTTAAATCCTTGAACATCGACAATTAATAACCTCATAATTTCAAAAATGAGAATTGCTTAATCATAGATTTCTTGTCAGAATATTCTTGTAGTTGTTGTTTTAATTTTTTCAGCTCTCCTAAAGAGTAGGATACTCGAAGTTCCAGTTCTTCACCCATAATGGTAGGAAAGAATAGTAGAGCATTGATTTTATATAAAATATTATACATGCGCTTTAAAGTGGTCTAACATTTTTGGTTAATGGATTGTAGCTAAATACTTTGTCATGCATAATAAGACAATAGGCAGATATTTTGTCTTTAAGATCGTCATGTAATTCAAACTCAACTCTCATAACAATAGGTCCGGATTGAATTGTTTCTTCCTGATGTGAACAATCGATATATACGATAGGAGCATAATTATTAAATTCCTTTGGAGAAAAAATGGGCTCAGGTGTTAATCCATAGTAAGATTTTTGAAATTGTGAAAACATTTCATATAATGATGCAAACTTATTTTTAGCAAAGTCTAAATATAGATCGTTGTAGAGATATCTCTCAGAGTTTAAAAATACTTTGATGTTTCGTAATTTAACGTTGGAAAATAGAGACGTATCAGTTGTTGATTTATCCCTTAAGTCTTTTTGAAAAGCAATTTCTACATGACGTGGCGTATAAACTTTTGTAGATGTTTTGACAGGCCAGTTATGACGATTAGTTTTTAATAATTCCGGGTATTCAATCAGTTCCCAAATTCGGAAAGCAATTATTATATCAGTATTCTTATTAATTATTTTAGGAATGCCAATTCTTGAGGAATAGCTACTGAAATGTTAGGTATATTCCAAGTTAGCTTCGTAAGCTCAATTTTTGGATTTTCGTCTGCAGTATTAATTGTTGCATTTTTGTTTGAATTATCTAGGACTAAAATAAGTTCTTCTTTGGCATTTAAAATAAAATTTTTGTAGTCTTCAAAAAAACCCATTAAGAATTTAAGCTGAATGCAAACATTGAATAATCCTGTTGTTGCATCAACAACTTGTGAAGATTCCATAGGAAACCAACCAGCGTTTTTAAGTCTATTGCATTCATTTTTATTATATGACAAATATCCCTTTATTGTTGAAGTTAACCCAACATCTCTAACTGAATCTATTGTAACACCGTTTAGTTGATAACGCATTTCTTTAAAAAGGAAAGCAATAACATTGTTTATCAATTTTAATGTATTTGAGATAGTATTATTATCTTTTGTTAGTTTACTCTCTATGTAAAGAAAGCTTTCGGAAGGAAGAGTATACTTGTCTACTTCATGAGCAGGTATTATGATTTCATCATTATTTCCCAATTTAGTAGGTAGGTATGGTTCATAACCATGAACTTCGGAATGCACAATTGAATTATCTATGAAAAGACCTTCTGTTACGTTAAGGATATCCATTATACTAAAACTTTTAAACCTAGAGATTTCAAAAAGCTTATATTTTCAGGTGTTATCCCTTGTGTGTTTCTCTTTCTACTAATCTTTGGTTTACGATGTTTAGCCTTCTTATAGTTTTTATTAATTTTTGTGGGTAAATTGAAGGTTTTTCTATTATAAAGGATAACCATTATACTTCTTTTATGTGCAACCTTATAGTTACAGTTTCGTTTCGAAAATCAACATTATTTAAATCTTGGCCTATTACCTTTATTGATATTTTATCTACTACTTTTACTGTAACAGGAAAATAAATAATATTTTGGGGACTTTCTATTATTTTAAATCCAGGGCTAACATTAGGGAAAAACTGATGAATAATGTGTAATTGCTTTCCATTCAGATAGGAACCTTCTGCGATACTGCAGTCTATGCATAAAGAATTAACTTTTATAATCTCTGCTGGATTTTCCGATGTTCTTGGAATTCCATCACCAGATATAATCTCATTATTAAAACCCAAAAGTTTTCCTATTGTGCCATCTTTAAAAATAATATCAGTAGTAGACTTTATTGTTGATTTTAATGTGTTGTTATTTGCATAGAGGTGAAATGAAATATTTCTTTTTTGGAATTAAGCCTGTAAATATTTATTAAGATCATCCATTTCATAACTTCCTGCAGGTATTGATAAAAATTCATTATTTTTTCCAAAATATACTTTATTATTACTTTTACCAATATTTGGTATTGCATTAAAAGTTTCAACGTTGGTAAGTCCGACGACATAGGAAGTGTTAGGATCTAAGTAAATAGGTGGATGAAAGTCTGCTTGAAGTATAGCTGAATTTGCGGAAAGAGCTGTAGTAAACGACATGATGGTCGTAATAAGAATAAAATGGAAACACAATTACGCATTATTATAAATAAACTGTAAGGTCCACAAGTTGAGGTATTAAAAGATTGATATTTATCATAGTTATATTTAATATTGTTGTTGCTACCATCGCTATAGAAATAAGTTATAACTTCATTCGGTGGTCGTAAATTTAAAAAACTATCAAAGTAAATTTTATTATGATTATTTTTAACATACGCTGTCCAGTGAGTGCCTTCCCCCAAATTATTATCTAAATTTATAATACCTGTTTCGTGTTTTTTTATTTTTTTGGGTAACTTATTTCTCATAAAGACACCTCTAAAATGGGTCAACTTTAATAATTTGACATACTTTAATAAATCTATATGTGTCAAAGCTCGACGAGGTAGCAAATTTAACAGTTTTTTGAATATAGTTTAAGATATAGACCACACCCTTTCTTATATGGTTTTAAATAAAGACCTTTTTCACTTGATATTTTTTCCATTTCTTTGTTGTGCCTTGTTTGTTCTTCTAACTTCTTTTGTGAATTTTTGGCAGAATTTACCGCTTGGGCAATGCCAGCAGCTCCCCCGCTTAGGGCTCCTAGAGCAGATAAACCAGCAAAAATAGGTATTAAAGGTAAACTTCCACCAGATTTTGGAACTGGAATAATTCTTTGTTTAGGTTTCTTTATTTTTAATTTTTTAATTGATGACAAAGCAGTGTCCGCAGCGTTTCTTATATTAGCAAATTTTTTTCCAACCAGCTCTTTACGTGCTTTTCTTACACCTTGGCTAAAGGATATTTGACCTCCTTTCTTGCGTTTATGACTTCTCTCCGTTTTCTTATTCCCATTCCGAGTTTTGTTTTTGCTTTCATGATTCCGGCCACAGCCAAGATGACAGTTTTTCGCCTAGTTGAATCTGAAGCTTTAAATCTATTAAATGCTATTTTAGCTAATACTTTATCTGCCTCGTTTCTGTTTTTTAAATCGGAATATTCCGAATATGCTATATCGTGCTCTTTGCAAGCTTTGTCTAATAAATTAATTCCCTTAACACCTCGCGCAAACCTTTTATTTAACTTTGTACCAGGTGCACAAAAGTTATAAGAAGGAATATGGAGCTCTACTGGTAATTTATTAATAAGAGTATTTGATAAACCACTACCTTTTCTCTGTCCTTCCACGCAGTGAATGACATTATTATGTCTAATCATTATATATAAATGATTTAAAACCGCAAATACCTTACTTAAATAGCGATGTTCAAACAATGAAGATAAGAAACAAGATTTTTCTTTACCGATAAAAAATTTTGATTTATATCATGATAATTATCGAAAACATGGACAATTATTTGGTGGAAACTGTAAAAGATGTTTAATAGTAGGACCATCGGGTTATGGGAAGACAAATGTTATGATTTCTCTGATAACACACGCTAATGGATTAAGATTTGAAAATATATATGTGTACTCAAAACCCTTATATCAATCAAAATATGAATATCTAAAAAGGCTTTTTGCTCCACTAAAGTTTATTGGTTATTTTAAATCTTCGAACGCTCAGGATATTGTTTCACCCACTGAAATAAAACCAAATTCATTGATTGTATTTGATGATGTAGTATGCACTGATCAAAGTCTTATGAGGGATTATTTTTGTTTTGGACGCCCTAAAAATGCAGATTGTTTTTATTTGTGTCAAACATATTCATCAATTCCTAAACAACTTATACGTGATAATGCCAACCTCTTAGTAATTTTTCAACAGGATGCTACAAACTTGAAACATATATATGATGATCATGTAAATGGTGACATGAGCTTTCGAGGTTTAAAAAGGTGTGTTCAATGTGTTGGAAACATAAATATGACTTTGTCGTTATTGACAAAGATTGTAATTTAACTGATGGCAGGTATAGAAAAGGATTTGATAATTTTATTTCCACTATATAACTCTCTGACAAAACGATAATTTTCTAGTATACAACCTACCTTTCGTAAAGATGGCCGAAAAAACAGCGAAAGAGTTGGTAAAAACTAAAAAAGGTGTTAGACAGAAGTATAAAGCTTTAAAATCAGATTTATCTGATAAAGAAATTCGCATGGAAAAAGAATTTAAACCAATAACTCAACCTTTGCATGAGTTAATTCAGACAATTAAAACAGAACCGTTCATTAAAAAAAAGTATATTTTCACGGGATCTTATTAAAACCACTGGCTTCATCATTAATTGTTCAGCTATACTTATTAAATTAAAAGAAATAATATATTTTACACATTTTTAAAATAACACAGAAATAATCCTACCTGTATATTGCCTAAGAGCACGTTGACGGGGGAAAGTGGTTCAGGTCGTAGCAGACTCGCTTGGCTTGAGGTATCGACTCCCGTCGCTGTTCTGTCCTTTCCAAGTCGACCCTTCTAGCCCCTCTCTCCGCCTGATCCATCGACGTGCGTCGAATTAAGAGCAGGAAGCAGTATTAAGGGCCGGAACGGTCGAACCGGGAATTAACGAAAAACAATTTGGTGACAATATTCACCACAAAAAGTTTCAACCCCAAAATTTCAATTTCCTACGCCAGAGGTCAATCAAAGCAAATCAAATGCATATAGTAAATATCTTCCAACGCACATGTCCTCACTTTTAGGACATGATGAAGTATTTTGGGAAGATTCATAACAGTCTCGTATAGGAGAATCAAGCCCTGAAACAACAATTGAACCAACTATAGGTGAGTTGCGACAAGATGTTTTAGAATTAACAAGAACACCTGCTTATGAAGAATATTTGGAAGCATATCATCCACCTCTAAGACCTTTCGTGGATGGGCTAATAAAAGACACGGAAGGCAAATTTGATAACAAATATGGTTTTAGTCATGATGTTGATGCAGACAAATATAAGATTGCTAATTCTGTGGTGGATTTCGTAGGAAAAGATTTTAAAGTTGAAGGAGTTAGGTATGAGGGAACACCTGAGCTTCTTTTTAAAAAAGAACCTGTTGGATATACATCAAATGATATGGAAAATTATATGGATGTTTTGAAAAGGACAAATGCATATAGACGAAATTTTGATCCTAATAGTCAAGTTCAAGGTTCGACCGACATTAAATACTTGACAATAATTAAACCTTATTTATTACAAAAAGGTATAGTAAAGCATGGAAGCACAACAGAGACAGGTTATCGTTCAGTACTACCAAGTACTTCACGTTTGTTACCTCCACAAAGACCGCGTTCTACAAGAAATCTGTCTACAAAAAGTGGAAATTTATCAAAAAAGAAATTAGATTATGTATATTATGACGATATAAATGAGATAATTGATAGATTAAAATTATTGACAGCATCACAAATGGTTGGACATACTGGTCATCAAAATGAAATAATATCGATTTTAGAAGAACTACGAGAAGCAAATATAATTAAATAAATACCAATTCTCACATGTTTATTCCTTATTCTACCGCTGGCAACAACCATGTCTATTGACAAGTTTGGTTCCCACATGTTTGGCAAGGATAATAAATTTTCACCTGAAGAAAATAACATTATAAAAGTTGTTGACCTTAGTGCAGTTAAACTTTGTTATAATTTGGTCCTTCCCTTCATGGGCATTTACTCTCTATCCGATGGAGTTTTATTACAAGACAAACGAATTACATATGTTTTCCCTATGGAATCTGCTACTATAATTTCTGGAGAAAACCCCAAAAAATATGTTTTCTTAAAAATGAATGGAAAAAAGATCACCGACCCTGTAGGTATTCGGTTAAAGAAAGGGGATGTTCTCTCTTTTCATCGTCCTGAAGGTAGTCATTTAGAAGATTTTTATGGAGAATTGTTAATAAAATGTCCTGTAGAAGTAACGAACTAAACAGTTAATTATCATGTCTGCACAACCTAACATCAAGGAAGATCTAGTCAACGAGTTACATAAACCTGCTAGAAAAAATTTTTGACGACGACGGGTTATTATTAAAAATTTAAACGATTTATGGCAAGCAGATTTGGTGGAAATGATACCTTATGCCAAATTTAATAAAGGATATAGATATATTTTAGTTGTAACAAACACTTTTTCCAAATATATTTGGGTTCAACCTGTTAAAAGAAAAACCGCTGAGGAAGTAACTTTAGCTATGGAAAAAATTTTAAAGCTTGCGAAAATTCCTCCAACTAACATACATACAGATCAAGGAAGAGAATTTTTCAACAAAAACTTTAATAAATTAATGGACAAATATAACATTAATCACTACAGTACATTTTCCACAGTTAAAGCAAGTATTGTTGAAAGGGTCAACAGAACTTTAAAAACTCTCATGTGAAAACAGTTTACCTTGCAAGGAAATTATAAATGGTTAGATATCTTAAATAATACTGTTTTTAAGTATAATACGACTAAACATAGAACAGCAGGATTAAAACCTATAGATATAAATGAAGAAAATGAACAAGATGTTCTAAAATCAAATTATAATAATATAAAAACAACTGACCCCAGAAAATCAAAATTTAAACAAGGGGATTATGTTCGGGTTAGTAAATACAGGGAGGCTTTTCAAAAGGGATATACACCAAACTGGTCAAATGAAATTTTTCAAATTAAAGAAATTAAATTGACCAACCCAAGAACATATTTGCTGACAGATGACAAAAATGAACTAATTTTAGGTAGTTTTTATGAGCCGGAGTTGCAGAAAGTCAAACATCCAAACTTGTATCTCGTGGAAAAGGTGCTAAGAAGAAAAGGAAATACAGTTTATATCAAATGGTTGGGAATGGATAAATTACACAATTCCTGGATATTAAAAAAAGGTGTAATATAATAAAATAAAAAAACTTTATATTTAACAACATGGTTTTATTTACTTCTGATATATCTATATAAAATTCATGTCACTTATGTACAACAATATCACTAGAGCTTGATCAGTACTGTTATTTTTCTTCACAAGAATCTTTTCCTTAGTCTCTTTTAAAACAACTGAAAAATAGAATCTTCTGCAAAGAGGACAATGTGCGTTTGTTTTCGACCACTCTGTTAAACACTTTATACAAAATTTGTGTGTGCACGAATTGGGTGTGCAAATTTCTTCTCTTCTCATGGAATATAAACAAACAGGGCATCGGCTTCTGTCTTCTTGTTTAAGTTTTACACCGATTTTCTGCAACCAACCAGCTTTCGTTTTTGAATCATATTTATGTAGTATTTCTAGCAAATAATGTTTTAGAAACCGTGTGTGTATAAATTTATAGATATCCCCCACTCAAGTCAAGCCCCATGGGTGAGGTGGGAGGATATTCACCACTTAGTACCGCAAGTCAAGCTCGCATGGGTGAGGTGGGACGATATGACACTGAATTGGTTGTAGTATCCCGGTAGCTTAACTACTACTACTCAAAAATTATTTAAAACGATTTTCGTAAATTTTGTTCCTAAAATTTTCATCCAAAACACCCTTCAAAAGATTCTCAGCATATTGAAGTCTATTTTGAAAGCGGTAGCGATCCAATACATACTGCTCGTAGTCACTAATCCTTGCTTGTTTGTACGCAAAATTCCATGCAAACAATACATGGATTTTATTCATATTTTCGTTAAATGTTACAGCTTTCATATTTTAATCGGAACTGTAGTTGTCAAATTGCTGCATTGTATATGCTCATTCTTGTAGCTTAAACCAGTTCAAATCATCAAAAAAAAATATGATTAACTGCGCATCCGCGAAAAAATTGTTATATTAGTTGAAAACTGTAAAAATTATTTTAGATACAAAAAATTCAGTCCTAGTGGTCCATACCATCAGCCCCACACACCTGAGCAAACCTCGACTACCAGATCTCAGCCCATCTGCAGCGCTACCCGCCGCCAACACCAATGCTGTATCATATCGCGTATGTGCGGAGCTAAATTAAATTTTGTTTAAATGTGAAAGGATAAAAGTTGTTTCTCATATCGTATGAAATACTTTTTGTTAAGAAACTTTTTCTCTAAAACCAATGTTTTAACAGTTATAGGAAAATAAACAATTTAATTGTTTATAAAAATTGATTGCATTAAAATATTTCAATGGTTATAATTTTCCTTCAATCTACACCTAATTCTTAATGTTCGTGAATTTTTTCAGATTTTTCTGACGTGCTTCAATTGGCTTTCATTTGATACCCTACCCTTCAATTTTTTTCCCTTTACTTCCTGAAATTAACCCCAGAATTAAAATTCAGATTTTATAATTTAATTCGCATTGGAGTAGCACACTCTATCTCTATGTCAACTTTTTACGTCGAATAGTTTCAAAGAAAATCGTCTGTGACAGACGGATGAACACTGAAGTGAATATTTTTGTGCAAAAAATCTAAATTCGTCGTGAATCTGTATCGATATCAAAACTTAGGAAATTTTAAATATAAACTTGGCAACCTTGCTTTTCCTGCTCCCGACCAGTCGACCTCGGTACTCTTATACGAATATCGAAACAAAGAGAGTTAAGTGAAGCGCGTGTATTAGTAACCTAAATAAGTTTCTTTGCGATGTGATTTAAGTGATGATTAGTTTTAGATACTGTTTATTGTATACTGTGTATTATACTGGAATTGTTTTAATTCTATAAAATTCGATGGTAAACCTGTAGATACTGTATATTTTTGAAGTCTAATGGTTTTATTCTATAAAATTCGATGGTAAGCCTATATTAATTTAATTTTAAAGATTTTTACGCTCAGATTCACTAAGAAGGTAATTTAGTACTGACTTAAATTAAGATCTTATAGTTGATCAGCTATGTTTTGGCAGGTTTTTGTCCTATCATTGTTAATAAGTCGTCATTAAAAACTTATGAATTATTGTGATATTTCCGCGATTTTCTTGGTTTCCAAATGATTTTCGTCTTGGAACGGGGCTGCTGTAATCAATTTAGTTTTATTATTGTCGAAAGTACGTACTAAATGTAATATAATAGGCCTCTTTATACCGCACCCAAACTTATTGGTTCCTTTGAGTATACACAATGCCCGTGAGAAAATAGAATGGGGACACAGCGACGACAGTCTAGTTTTGACGACGCATTGATATTAAGCCCTTTCATTTTGCTCCCGATTTTATGCATTTTATTTTAATTAATTTCAAATATATTGTTTAATTGATCGTTCGGCACTTTATTATTTAAAGTAGTTTATAAAAAATTGTCCTGTTCTTTATAAATTTGCGAAAAAGCTCAGAAATACATTAAGAGTAAAAAACTTAGTTTCCTTATTCTTACACTTGTCAGTTTAAAACTTTTGCTTGTCAAATTAGACCGGACTAGCGTTGCAGAATCTGGCTGTCAGTTTTTTTACTTGAGATAAAGTGGTCAATTTAAGTACTAATTAACTAATTCTATTATTTCCCTACAAATTATTCCCAGTTCTATGTAAATAATTGGGGTTTTACCAGCCTAAGTAAAAAAAACAATATAGAATGTTTCGTAATCTCTATGGTTATATAGAGACTTGCATATATTTATATATTTACAAGTTTCAAAACATAATTTTTTTAAGATAATTTTTGTCTCTTGAAAATCTGATCATTTAATTTTTCTTCCTTATTGTTATTTGCAAACATCAAAACAAGAGTTCTTTTTTTTGCTCTAGAACTAACAGTAGTTCTTTGAAATCCTCAATTTGTTGTTCCGCACTGAGTTTCTTGATTTTTGTTTCACTAATTGAAGTGTTGATGTCTTTGATTCGTTTTAAATGGTTTAACCATTTCTGTTGTCGATTCTCTGGGTGGTAATGTTCTTCTTGGTTGCCCAGTTCTTCTGGCTGTTGAAACCTTGGTTCTGTCATTGGCATGATTGTTTGGTTGTCCAATTCTTCTGGCTGTTGAAACTCTGGTTCTGTCATTGGAAAAATTTATTGGTTGCCCAATTCTTCTGGCTGTTGAAACTCTGGTTCTGTGGAAAAATTTCTTGGTTGCCCAGTTCTTCTTGTTGAAACTCTGGTTCTGCCATTGCTTCATCCCACTCAGGAAGGTTTCCATTGAGGTATTCTTGAATGTTGTTCGCAGCTAAATAGGTCTCAGTTGGTGAAGATGGCTGGAGTGTTTGGAATTCTTGTGGAGAAGTTGGTTTATCAAAAACAAAATTCATTAGTGGATTCGGCACATCACCTTCAAATTGTATTGCTTCTTGGTCAATTATTATTTGCTTTAAAATTTTAATATTTGGTTTGCCAGACATTTTTTTAAACTTGTAAATATATAAATATATGTGTATGTCTCTATACAAGCTAGAGATTGCAAGTGGTCTCAGGATAGCTCTTGGTTGCATTTATATTAAACCAAAGTCGAAAAAATATACTCGTTCACTGGATAATTAACTAGCATCTAGGATTGTAAAAATGCATCTCGTTGCCCGGCGAACGAACCTAGATTTTGTAAAAATGAAGCCAACTAGATATTGACCGGCAAACGAACCTAGATTTTGTAAAAATGAAGCTAGGACAGGAGAGTATTTGCGAATTTAAAATATCAACGCATGGGTGCATAATATTTTTAATGGTATTGGCAACACTGTACAAAAACAATTTTAATAATTGATTTAAATGTAAAAAACAATTTTACTAATTGATTAAAATTATCTACATACTCCGTTATGACTGCATTATTCACTAAGAAATATTTTCTGTCTCTGTGGAAAGTAGATCCATCTTTTTTAAAACAAGTACCTGCGAATGACCGGTCGATGTTCGAAGACTTCGAAGTAATTATATTCCAGTATGTTGTTTCGATTAACATCTTCAATTGCAGAGCAGAATATTACTTTAAGGTAGTACGTTTAAATTGTCCATTTATTTTAATGAGATTCCGCTATGATAAAGATGGTTTAAATTATACAGGAGGGGTTAAAATAAAAAAATAGAAGCGAATGTGAGTAGTGAATCTTTGGGGCTTTACGGCCCACCGCCCGCCGGTGGGATCTTATCTTGTGATCTAAGACGTCATATCTCGGCTACCTTTGCGCAGGTGTAAATTTCAAGTACGTCATCGAAGTCTACGTCACTGGAGCTTACGTGAGCGATATAAATATCAGCTGTCAAATGTCAAATGTCACCTGTCAACTGTCACCTGTCACTTGTCAAATGTCAAAATTAAAATTGAACATACGTCACGTATGAAGGATGACGTCATAAGACAGAAGAAAAAAATAAGTCGGCTGTCACTTGTCATTTAAGATATGTCAACTGTCACCTGTCACTTATGAAACGTTAAAATAAAAACTGACATACGTCACGTGTTCAGAATGACGTCATAAGACATGTGTAAAAGTATGTCAGCTGTCACCTGTCATTTAAGATCTGTCAACTATCACCTGTCACTTATGAAACGCCAAAATTAAAATTTAACGTAGGTCACGTGTTCAAAATGGCGTCAGAAGACATGCGTAAAAGTATGGCGGCTGTCACCTGTCATTTAAGACATGTCAACTGTCACCAGTCACGTGTTAAACGTCAAAAGAAAAATTCAACATATGTCACGTGTTCAGAGCGGTGTCCGAAAGCGTTTTAAAAAAGAATGGCGTCGATCGGCCCTTTGGTCTCGGAGATACAGTTTTTTGCTATTAGCGCTCTAATGGCTCAGGTTGGAGAGTTGAAATTTGGATGTAGGATAGTAGATGATGAGATCATTCGATATATCAAATTATTTTTCAAAAATCTCGACTTTGAGGAAAAAATTAGATTTCAAAATTTTTACATCACCCTGTATACTAAATTTTCGATGAAATATATAATTTAGAAATATTATTTAAGTTAATAACAACTAAACAACCCACGTGAAAATCACCAATGTTTAAACTGAGCTGTTTAAACACCCCTGTTTAAACAGCTCTGTTTAAACAGCCCTGTTTAAACTACCCTGTTTAAACAGCTTTGTTTAAACAACCCTGTTTAAACTACCCTGTTTAAAAACACCTCTGTTTAAACTGGGCTGTTTAAACACCCTTGTTTAAACAGCTCTGTTTAAACACCCCTGTTTAAACAGCTCTGTTTAAACAGCCCTGTTTAAACTACCCTGTTTAAAAACACCTCTGTTTAATCAGGGCTGTATAAACAGGGGTTTTATAAATTATCAACTTTATTTTATTGTTAAATATTATCTGCCGGATGATTATATCAAGTTAAAAGAGCCTAAAACAATAGTACATACGAGAAAGATTGCATCATCTGTGGAAAATTCCCAACTCAAGCGAGCTAAAATGACTCCCCACGAGGTAAGGTCAATTTAGACGTGTTTTTCGAGGTACGAATATGTAAGAAAACTAGCAATTAGAGAAATTGGTGATTTAACCACAAGACATCGATATGGAGCAAATTTATAAATATACAAAATTAGTGAATAATAGTAAACAAGTTAGGACTAGGAATACAAGTAAACTAGAAATACGATTCAGAGTTTCGGATAAAGATGGGGTTAGGGTAGAATTAGTACGAGGAAAAGATGTTGCGACGGACGGAAAAACTTTTCGAAATTCTCGACGAAGATCATCGATGCAGGTCAGTAGTGGGAGATGGGATGTTCACCATCCACCCATCGCCCAAAATCAACTGCGCAGGCGTCAGCTGCGCCCGCATCTGTTATCTGTCAACTGTCAGACGTCATCTGTCATACGTCATCTGTCAACTGTCAACTTTCATATGTCAACTGTCATACGTCATCTGTCACACTCTTGGGCGTTAGTTACGTTGGCCGGAACTACTTGGGGCTGGAACTACTTAGGCATCAACTACTTGAGGGCACTATCTATTTGGAACCTAACTGCATCGGACATTCGTACTACTCCTGAAGAATATTATTCCATGTAAAAATGACGCCAAAAACTTTTTTCTTGATTTTGTCCATGCTGGGATTAGAACCTGGGACCTGCATAGTGGAACAGCAACGCTCTAACCGACCTGGCCATCGGCTTCACATAAAATATTGAGTTCAGAACATATAGACTTGCGGCGGCGGCAGCTAGGCAGGAAAGTGGTTGTTGTTGTTGTTGTATGTGGAGCGAAGTCACGATGATAACGATATGTAATAAATGGATTAAAGGAAGAAAACACACAGTAGTAGGAAAATTATTTATTTAACCACAATAATAGCAGGCTACTGCTAGGAATACAAGGAGACGAGAAATACTGTTTCGAGTTTCGAAAAAAGATGGCGTTAGTGTAGAAGTAGCAGTACTAGAAATACTGTTCAGAGTTTCGGAGAAAGATGGCGTTAGTGTAGAAGAATTAGTAATTCATAGAGGCCCTCGCCCCTAAACGATAAGTGTTGGAGAATGAAAATTTTGGTGTTAGATAGAAGTCAGAAAGACCATGAGATATGCAGGTTCAAAAACCCCCAAAAAGAGTAAGGTCCTTTAGGCAATTACTCTGGCGCTGACCAAAAGGGCCTTAATTTTTTTTTGCTTCGATAGGGATGACGGGTAGGAGGAATAAAATATATTCCCCAAATGGCATCGAAATCCGTTGAGCCGTTTAGGCGCTAGAGGGTTACAAAGGTGTTTCATGTAGGAACTGATGACGGTAAATAAAAAACTAAATTACGGCCAGCGCTTAAACGGTAAGTGTTGAAGAATTCAAATTTTGGTGTTAGATAGAAGTCAGAAAGACCATTAGATATACAGGTTGAGAAACCACAAAAATATTAAGGCCATTTGGACAATGTCTCCTGCGTAGGCCAGAAGGGCCTTAAAAAGTTTTGGCTTAGAGAGGAATTAAGGGTAGGATTAAGAAAATATATACCCCAAATTTCATCGAATTCCGTGAAGCCGTTTAGGCGCTAGAGGGTTACAAAGAGTTTTAAAGTGTCAGGAGTATAGATAGATAAATAAAAACTAAATTACGCGCCTAAACGATACAAATTATTTCGCTGACAGTGTAAATTACTATCTCCAAAATTCTTCAGAATAGTGGATCGTTAGAGCTCAAAAGAAACGAGGAAGTACGCGTGTAGATTAAAGACCTATTGTTCCAAAAAATAGATAGGTTTCTTCAGAATGGGGTTGCCTTATATTTCAAAAGAAAATAGGAGATACAGGGTAGATTAAAGGTCTAGTTGACCAAAAAATTTTTTCAAAATTTTTCCTTATTTAACCACAAGATATATCGATATTTAACAACTTTATAGACAAAATTAGTTAATAAGAATAGTAAACAGGCTACTGCTACGAATACAAGCAAACCAGAAATACTGTTCATAGGTTCGGAGAAAGATGGCGTTAGTGTAGAAGTAGCAGGACTAGAACTACTGTTCAGACTTTCGAAGAAAGATGGCGTTAGTGTAGAAGCAGCAGTACTAGAAATACTGTTCAGAGTTTCGGAGAAAGATGACGTTAGTGTAGAAGGAAGAGTAGTTGGAGTAGTAGGAGTAGAAGCAAGAGTTGGAGATGCGCGAGAAGAGCGTTCGTTTTCAATTAGAAATTTAACATACGGAATGGAATGAGAATGGCGTTAGAAGGCATGGATAAAAGTATGTTAGCTGTCACCTGTCAGGTAAGATATGTCAACTGTCACCTGCCACTTATCAAATGCCAAAATAAAAATTTAGCATACGTCACATGTCCAAAATGGCGCTATAAGTCATGCGTAAAAGTATGGCGGCTGTCATCCCATCATTTAAGATATGTCAACTGCCACTGGACACTGATCAAATGCCAAAAGAAAAATTTAACATACGTAATTGTTGAGAATGATGTTAGAAGTCATGTGTAACGAAAACTTCCATAAAAATTTTGAAAAAAATATCTTCGAGGTAAATTACAGGTTTCTACGTTCCCTCACGGGCTGGGATTCTGCGAGAGCGTGGGCAGGCAGACGGACGAGTTACCATCAGCCAAAAACCGCTCCTGTTTCGGGAAAACAGCTCCTAAACCACTACAAAAACAGCTAAGAACAGCTAAAAACAGCTAAAACAGCTAAAACAGCTAAAAACAACACCTCTTTCTGGAAATCGGCTCCTAACTAGCTATAAAACAACTAAAAACATCTCCTATTCCTGGAAAACAACTAGGAAACAACTAAAAACAGTTCAATAGGCGTTCGACTCGCGGCTGACTAGGGGTTGATTGAGGGTTGACTCACGTTTGACTGGTGGTTGATTGATGGTTGACTGGTGGTTGACTGGTGGTTGACTGGTGGTTGATTGGGGGTTGATTGATGGTTGACTGACGGTTGACTGTTGGTCTAACAATAGAAAAGAACCCACACATACAGACGTTTTGGAGTTTAATTGGAGATCCCAAGGTGACACGATGTATTCGGAGAAAATAAAATATCTCCTCCTAGAAACACCACTTGGTCGATATGGTCTAAGAAAAGAAGGTTTACAATATTTTATTGGTAACAAAGCTGTTGACTTCAACGAAAACAGGCTCCAGATTGATAATGAGAACTTTTTCTTAACAGCTGGGCTGACTAATTTACTAGCTACCAATCAACCGATGAACTATTCTGCAAACGATTTGATGGAATACAAAAAGATCCTACTTCTTACCAATGGACATAGAAAATACTTTAATGCAAACAAGAAAGTTATGGCAACAATGGGATGGAAATATAAGAATATAATTGCAAAACTGTTTCCGACGAAAAGAAGTTATGCATTAAGAAAACAAAAACAAATCGAACAGAGAGCTCTAATGACAAAGCATTGCGAATTTAGTTGTAAAATGCAAGAGCAACAAAAAGATGAGGATTCTTCAGAAGAGAACCATGTTGACACAACTAGTAACGTAGAAGAAGAAGGTCATATGGAAACATGACAAGACCTTGTTTATGATGATGTAAACGAATTAGTAGATAAATTAAAATCTTTAGAAACAAGCAATGTAAACAATATTAATCATAGAGAAATAATGCCTATTCTTAAAGAGCTTGAAAAACTCGGTGTAATTGAATTTTATAAATAAAAATTAAAAATAATTTGTTTTATTTGTTCCGTGGGGGACGTTTAAAGTGTAAACTAGTAGCGATAATTATATAAGAACCCGTAACCGGATATGAAAAATTATGTAGTCATTAACTAGGAAAACTCATATTTATTTTATATGGATGCAATGAAAAAAGTTTTTCTGCTCAAGGTGAGGATTGAACCCGCACACACCATGTGAATAAATTTCGTATTCCCAGCTATAGAACCAAGGACGCCACGGTACCGAGTTGAATAAATAAACATTGAAAATGATATCTTAAGTGAGCTCGGACGTGACGTGGTTAGGATTGATGTGGGTGAAAACATGCTTAAAGTGAGAGCTAGACAAACTTTGCCTGCATTACATTGGTGGTATTCAATTGGAAGATTTTTTTCGATGCAGCCATGCCTAGCCTGGCCTAGTAGCCTAGCCGAACCTGTGCTCATGCGTTAGAATTTCCTATATAAATTGTAAAGTGCTTTCTGAACTTTTGTCTAGAATCAGTACTAGTAGGCTTTCGATTGACTCGTTTAACTGGAACCATCATCAAAGAAAGTAGTGATAAAATGGTATGTAGTCGATGTTCCAAACCATTAAAAAATCGAAGATTTTTGTGTGGAAAGTGTTTAGACCATGTTGGGGATTGTTTTAACATGGCCTGTCTATATTGGTTAGTTTGGTTTCGAAATCAATGGGAAGAGGACAAGAAAAAGGAAAAAAGCACTGAACAGAAAGAGAGTTCATCACCATCACTTCCAGCACCACTTAAGTTTGGAAAACAGAAAAGGAAAGGGAGGAGACTGATTAGAAAAAAAAATTGCCACATATGTGAATACCAAAATGGAACAAGATAAGATTCATGTGGAAAACAAAATATTTTTCGGTTCTTCTGTAAATGTAGAGTTTGTTACAATTTGTACAATAAAATTTTTTAAATTATAATAAATTTCAAATTTTATTTGAAACCAGTAATTTTCCGTTATAACATCCCATAGTTAGTATTGTTCAAAGGTCATGGTTGGACCAAATCTCCGGCTATTATCAGAAATTACTAAAAACAAAACGAACCTATTGTACATGTATAGTGAAATATTTTATTGAATAATAATAATAATAATAATAATAATAATAAGCTGCAGTATAGTAAAATTAAGTAATTTTAATAAAATAGGATTTAAAACATAATTCGTAAATCAAAACATTTTATCTTTCAACAAAGGTCAAAAAGGGGTCTTTTTACGTCATTTTTGTTATAAATAAAATATGTATAATTTTTTTTGTATACACAGCAAGAACATTTCGATTAAAAAGTAAACCCCAGCAGTCTTAGGTACTGAAAAGGCTGATTAGAAATAAATGAAAACAAAACGATATTTTACATGTTTTATTTAATACATTTATTTAATAAGCTACAATACTACAACTAAAAGCAACAGTGAATAAGGAAATAGCAATTTATCCATGGGGCATGGGAATAGCACAGGCGAAATTTGTAACTTAAGTAGAGCCCATTCTCAACAACGTCGTGTTGCGTTTGTGTTATGTTTGTGTGACGTTTGTCTTATTGTTGTGTAGGTGTTTTGCGCTGTGTTGGTGTTGTGTAGGCGTAGTGTAGACGTTGTGTCGGCGTTGTGTGGATGTAGTGTGGTCGTTGTGTAGAAATAAAGGCATTAACATCTGTTAGCATCCCCCATTAGTACTGCATACGTCATAGCGATAAAGATGGCAAGTCGTAAAATTAAATTAAAACTAGCAGCAATGACCGGTGAAAACGTGTTTGGTTTTCGCACAGATGGGCCAACGTGGTTTATTGGAAACACACCGGTTGAATTTGACGATAACATTTTATTGATTGAGAATGATAAATATCCCCTATCAGATGGTCTGTTAAAGCTATTAACCGAAAAGAAGCCAGAAGAATATACGGAGAACGAGTTAGCGGATTACAAGGAACTACTCTTACTAACCAGTGCCCATCGGCGGGGATTCTATCGAAACGCACACACCTGTTCAAGCGGTAGTTGGAAATATAAACACATTGTTTCAAAACTATTTCCACCTCAGAGAAGTTGTACATCCAAGTTAAAGAATTTACCAACAGTCTCTAAAATGCCAAAAGAGAAGGTTCTACTTGGAGAACTTGGAAATAAAGAAGAAGATACATGGAAGGAAGAAATATTAAAGTACGAGGATGTGAATGAGTTAGTTGAGAAGTTAAAATATGTAGAAGCAGAAAAGACTGAAAACAATAATAACCTTGGAAAAATAATATCTATTCTGAAAGAACTTGAAAAACTTGGCGTAATAGAATTTTATTAAAATAGTTTGTGTTTTAGTTGTTAGAAATATGCATCACTTGCTCTAAAATAATCAGTTCTAGATACACCTTTCAACAAGACGGACGTATAGTTTAGCCTTTTTGCAAGATGGAGCTGTTAATAATATTAACCTTAGCGCTTGTAAGTACTGTACACGCAGAATCAACATCAGGCGAAGAAGGAATACCTTCTATAGATGAAGCTAAATATGATGAATATGAGTTAAAATCAGAAGAAGAACAATTCACTCAAGCAGACGCATGGAAATATTTAGTGCAATATGGGTACCTTAACAATACTAATACCAGCAACTCTATGATAGCAATATCTCAAGGTTTGAAACAATTCCAAGAAAGCTATGAGTTACCCGCAGATGGAACTTTAAACGAAAAAACGATAAACCTGATGCGCCAACCCCGATGTGGCGTTAAAGATGTAGCGCAGTTTCAAACACACCCTACAAAGTGGTCTAGCACAGATTTAACATGGAATATTTATCCTCCAACATATGCTACATCTCGTTATCCATATCAGAGGGCAGCAAACGAGGCCTTTGGGATCTGGGAAGCAGCATCCAACCTTCGCTTTACCCGGACAGAACAGAAGGATGCAAACATTACTATCGCCTTTGAGTACGCAAACCACTCAATGACAAACGAAAATAGCTCCTGTCCATACAAGTTCGCCGATCGAGTATTAGGACATGCTTATTTCCCCGACGGCGGCAGTAATGTAGAAATTCATATAAATGATCGCCTTCCATGGAGTTTTATGACAACAATTTTTTATAAGACACACTACAATTTATTGGGGGAAATGGTACATGAAATTGGCCATGCTCTAGGCTTAGAGCACTCAATGGATCCGAATGCGATTATGTTCCCAGGGTACCAAGAACGCAATAACCTATCTACGGATGATATATATGGCATACAACAACTCTATGGACCAATCACACGCCCTATACCATCGCTACCGAATCCCATACCTGCAAAGACACCTTTGGTGTCTACAGAAAAACCATCACCACCACCACCACAGCCACGTACGAAACCAACGGAAAAACCTGTTCCACCACGCACGAAACCAACAGAAAAACCATTGCCGCCACGTACGAAACCAACGGAAAAACCGGTACCACCACCACCAAGTATGAAACCAACAGAAAAAAAGCCTGTGCCGCCACTGGAACCAACGGTAAAATCCCCGAGTTTGCAAACAACAACGCAGAAAATCGAGATACGACCAGAGTTATGTGATTTAAATTTTAAAACACTTAACACATTTTTAGTGGTAAAAAATAAGTTGTACATATTTTATGAAAAATATGTGTGGATGCTGAATTTAAATAACAAAGAAATTAATAACAAACCTTTCCTGATAACTGATTACTTGTCATTCTTGCCAAAAGATTTAGAAAACATTACAGCTATTTATGAAAGACCCAATGGCGAAATTGTTACCATTGTGGGTGATACAATTTACTTTTTTGAATATGGAACCTTTAAATTAATACGCTCGGAAAATATTAATATGCTTGCTAGAAGAGGTGATGAAACTATCATTTCTGCAGCAGTTAACACTAATAAGGGACGAACCTATTTGTTTATCAATAAATTTGAGGTGTGGGGCATGGATGAATGTAGCTTTAGACCGAAAGAAACACACCTAATATCAGAACTTTTTCCGGGCGTTCCTGCTCGAGTAGCTGGCGTATTTCGATACACAAATGGTCGTCTATACTTCCTTCAAAACGGCAGGTATTTCGAATATAATGAATTTACCAACAGCCTCGTTAGTTCAGGAAAGATGAATCTTAATTTCTTTGGTATTAAATGCCCTAATCTAGGGCTTTTAGAACAACTCAAAGATTTACTAAGTAATATTATAACAAATAATGTAAAATTATAGATCGAAATAAATAGCTATTTATACCTCAAGCCTTTTTCTACTAGCGTAAGAACCCCAATAGCCTACTCCCTTATCAAGACAGCCAACAGGGTCTAAAAATGTCTTTGCTAGTAAATTAATAAGTGGACTATAGATACCTTTATAAGTTTTTCATCTCATTTTTACGTCTAAGTGATTAAATAAACATATGAGAGATTGAGTCAATTAGAGTCGAGGTTTGTTTGGTTGGGTTTGCTCAGGTTTGCCTCGTTGGGGTTGCTTAGGTTTGTTCAGATTTGCTCAGGCTTGTTTCATTGGGTTTGCTCAGGTTTGTTCAGGTTTGCTTGGGTTTGTACGTTTAAAGGTTAGCTCAGGTCGCGCGCGCACGATCTGAGCTAACCTTTAAACGTACAAACCCAAGCAAACCTGAACAAACCTGAGCAAACCCAATGAAACAAACCTCCAGCATAAATATTAAAATAAATTGCTGTTACATGTTAAAACCGAAATAGAGATCTTATACAATGCAAATTTAATCATATTGCTATTTTATGTGGAAAACAAATTAAACAAAATATAACGCTTGACGATAGCACTTTAATATTATTATCAATTTTAAATTTGCAAACAAGACATCAATATGATTTTTATGACGAAACATTTTTAAAATTTCATCAAATTTTCTGTTTATTTCACCTTTAACCTTTAATAGTTTTATAGACTTGAAGTCTTCTCTAGTACATTTTTATAGACTATGTGGCTCCATGTGTTTTTCCACAGGAGAATGTTGAGTAAATTAAAATAGACTTTTTATATACTTACTTGTATGCATTTTGTTTCAAATAACATTTTTTACTGTACAATATTACACCATTTACTCCTAATAAAAAGAAGACAGCTGACGTTTAAACCGATAATACTGGGGGTAGTGTTATAGTATTTATACACATAAGTGTACACAGTAACATTCAGTTAAGGTACAAACAGAAAAATGGCTAACATTCCTTCTACAGTGATTGTTAAATCTACAGATTTAATAGAGTTTCCTCTATCCACGGCCCTGGTTGTCATGAAGCAGATTTTTCAGTAAGTATTTTTTAAATATTTAATATTTATTTATATTCCCAACAATATTTCATATAGGTATATCTTTAAAAAGATCAATTTTGTTGATAAAAATTAATTTGTATTTTTTGGCAATGTTCTGCTTATATTCCTAACAATAAAGTGTATTAACACTGTTCAATTTAGGTCTATTTTATATTTCTAAAAAGAGAAGTTTTGCTGGTGTAAAAAAAAAATCAATTTCTTTTTATTAGAGGACCTAGAGCCCGTGTTTTTAATAGTGAATAACCTGGTTTAACAACAATTATGATATTTGATTCTTCAATACTAATTAACATTAAGATTATTAAAAGCAAACTTTGTTTCAGTTATGGTGTAAAAGAAATTAAGCAGAAAGGAGATAAAATTTTCATCTCCCTAACGTATTGTCCAAAGGCTGAAACATTGGAGAAAAAATTTGGCAATTTACCAGTACAGTATTTACGAACGAAATTTGAGGACGATGATGAATTTCAAATATTTGAAAAGGCAATGTCCAAATATAGTTTTAATCTGGAGTCGATTGAAGGGGAGCTCCAATCAAACATTCCTGCCTTGTTATCCTCCTCCAAACAAGCAACCAGGAAACGAAAAATTAATATTTTAGAAGATATTATTTTAACCCCATCAACCAGTACCCGTGCATTACAACCACCACCTCAACTACCAACGAAAAGAACGAGGGTTAATTTGATTGATGCTGATGATGACGATGAAGAATTTGTTGAATCCCAATGGAAAACTCTGTAATTTTTTTGTGAATATATGGAAAATAAACACTAAGTTTTTATGGTTAACGTGTTTTTTGTTTTTCCTCTATAGTCATTGCATAAAAAGAAACTACGTTCTGCTGACATTAGATTAAAAAGTCTGCACCTTTATAGGGTAAATATTTGTTTCCATCGGTGAGATATTAAATCTTACCTGATTTTATACTCTATTTTTCAAAAATCTTAATTAATAACGTTGATAGAGACCTTAATGTGAAATTAGGGTGTTTGGAAGAGGTTGAAAAGATCTTTCGATTGGTGAGATTATTTTTTGAAAATCTTGACTTTCCCGATTTTTAATTTTTATAGGCTTGACATTTAAAAAGAATGGGGTAGAGAATTAATGTTTTAAAATATACCAATCATATCAGTGCCCTACCGGCAAGAATGGATGGATGAAATTTGCTTGTTTGATAAAGGCTGAACAGATCTTTCGGCTAGTGAAAAACTAAAAAACGTTAAGTTGTAAAAGATTAAGTAAGATTCCAAAATTTTTATATCCCCTGTATTATAAATTTTCAATTAACTGTATAAATTATTAATATTATTGTATTATTTTAGTTAAATTAGCCACTAAAATACATCTAAAGTTTGCTGTCTCATCTTTACTTTCCATCTTAAATAAAAATACTTTAATTTTTTTTGAAATAAAAAACAGCTCATTCCTTTCCTAATGGTAAGAATAGTGTAGAGAATATTTGGGGTATTTGGTAGATATCAAAAAACATCTTTCGATTGGCGAAAAAAATATCACACGGTATAGTGTTGCATTTCAAATTTTTGCCTTTAACTCTCCAATGTCACCCCTCAATGGGGGTAAGAAAAAGTTCAATAACAGGAAAAAGTACATTTATTAGCCACTGAAAAACATCTAAAGTTTGATGTCTCTATACTTACTTTCAGTCTTAAATAAAAATATGTTAATTTTTTAAAAATAAAAAACAGTTCATTCCTTTTAGTGTCCTAATGGTAAGAATGGGGTAGAGAATATTTGGGCGTTTGGCAGATATCAAAACATCTTTCGATTGGTGAAAAAAAAAATTTCGAAAATCTCCACCAATAACATCGCTACAGGTCTAACGTCCGGTAGCAGAAACAGTACAAATAGAAAAATAAGCTTAGTCTTTCTCTCACAGCCCCGTCTACTTTAAACAATAAACTATTTATTTTAATGACTGTTTAAAATGCTATCATTTTAAAGCACCCCTCGTAATTTTATATTAAATACATTATTACAACTTTTTAAAAAAATGTGATTACATGAAACATTTAGACAGTGTATTTCTTGATGAAATATAATGAGTTTTTATGTGAAGTTGGAAAACAGCTTTTAACAGCTATTAAATTTATTAATGATGCCCACTGAAAAAGTTCTTTTTGAATCTAAACGTTACTACTTTATATTTATGATGTTGTTTTTGACTGTTTAGAGAGAGAGAGAGAGAGAGAGAGAGAGAGAGAGAGAGAACTCAACGTTAATACGTGCTTTTGGGTGTAAAAATGGAAGCCAAAGGAACACATTGCTTGGCATGTTTTATAACTAAATGTTGTCCTAGAACTTCATGGGAAAGGATGTTTTATTTTTTTATCTGGTATAAGTTTATTTTCTTTAAAACCGACAAGTCAGTGTGAAAAATGTAAAGAATATATTCGTTTATCTGAAACCAATTTACAATCTCAGTTAGTTAGGAAAAACTCTTTGGAGCAGTATTATGACGAGAGTTTTTTAAACAACAACTTATCAGTAAAAATGTATAAAATGACATGCTCCCGATATGTTTGCGCGTGATTTAAAAAAAATTTGTGCTCGACATAGTTACACAGGAAATTTTCGTTGTAACAATCATATCTATAACGATTTACTTTGTGCTAGAGAAAATGTATCTTAAGAAATTAGTATATAAATAAAACTACTTAAAATGTATATTTCTTTTTTATTTTCCCCAAAATGATCTACATTTAAATAATACTACAGTCTACTATAACATGCAAAAGCTAAACAGATTATGTCTTCACTTTGTTTGATTCTTCTTTCAAATCGAAGGACTAAAAGTCGCTTTTTTCAAGCCCAACCATCCGAAAAACTTCTCTCAGTCGGAAAAATGAGAATTATTTTTCGATTGAATACTTGCAAAAACTAATTAAAAATTAATAGAGAAATGATTGGATGAAATTTTAAAAAATTCAGTACGCTTTATCTGTAAAATATTATGTTAGAAAATAAATAATAGTCAAACAAACTTTATAAGTAATCGTTGTACAATCATGTCAGCAGAACGTGTTACTGTAACTTACCCTGCCAAAAAAAACACAATACGAAAATGTAAAAGGCGGCAGGTGTTCTAAGTGTTACCAGAAAATAAATACAAGTGGTTGTTGACTTGCAAAAAAATTGTGTAATTTCCCACACTCAATGTAATGAAGAAAAAATTCCAATCTAAAAGACTACATTAAACAGGGGTACCATGGATAAATTGCTATTTCCTTATTCACTGTTGCTTTTAGTTGTAGTATTGTAGCTTATTAAATAAATGTATTAAATAAAACATTTAAAATATCGTTTTGTTTTCATTTATTTCTAATCAGCCTTTTCAGTACCTAAGACTGCTGGGGTTTACTTTTTAATCGAAATGTTCTTGCTGTGTATACAAAAAAAATTATACATATTTTATTTATAACAAAAATGACGTAAAAAGACCCCTTTTTGACCTTTGTTGAAAGATAAAATGTTTTGATTTACGAATTATGTTTTAAATCCTATTTTATTAAAATTACTTAATTTTACTATACTGCAGCTTATTATTATTATTATTATTATTATTATTATTATTATTATTCAATAAAATATTTCACTATACATGTACAATAGGTTCGTTTTGTTTTTAGTAATTTCTGATAATAGCCGGAGATTTGGTCCAACCATGACCTTTGAACAATACTAACTATGGGATGTTATAACGGAAAATTACTGGTTTCAAATAAAATTTGAAATTTATTATAATTTCAAAAATTTTATTGTACAAATTGTAACAAACTCTACATTTACAGATAGAACCGAAAAATATTTTGTTTTCCACATGAATCTTATCTTGTTCCATTTTGGTATTCACATATGTGGCAATTTTTTTTTCTAATCAGTCTCCTCCCTTTCCTTTTCTGTTTTCCAAACTTAAGTGGTGCTGGAAGTGATGGTGATGAACTCTCTTTCTGTTCAGTGCTTTTTTCCTTTTTCTTGTCCTCTTCCCATTGATTTCGAAACCAAACTAACCAATATAGACAGGCCATGTTAAAACAATCCCCAACATGGTCTAAACACTTTCCACACAAAAATCTTCGATTTTTTAATGGTTTGGAACATCGACTACATACCATTTTATCACTACTTTCTTTGATGATGGTTCCAGTTAAACGAGTCAATCGAAAGCCTACTAGTACTGATTCTAGACAAAAGTTCAGAAAGCACTTTACAATTTATATAGGAAATTCTAACGCATGAGCACAGGTTCGGCTAGGCTACTAGGCCAGGCTAGGCATGGCTGCATCGAAAAAAATCTTCCAATTGAATACCACCAATGTAATGCAGGCAAAGTTTGTCTAGCTCTCACTTTAAGCATGTTTTCACCCACATCAATCCTAACCACGTCACGTCCGAGCTCACTTAAGATATCATTTTCAATGTTTATTTATTCAACTCGGTACCGTGGCGTCCTTGGTTCTATAGCTGGGAATACGAAATTTATTCACATGGTGTGTGCGGGTTCAATCCTCACCTTGAGCAGAAAAACTTTTTTCATTGCATCCATATAAAATAAATATGAGTTTTCCTAGTTAATGACTACATAATTTTTCATATCCGGTTACGGGTTCTTATATAATTATCACTACTAGTTTACACTTTAAACGTCCCCCCACGGAACAAATAAAACAAATTATTTTTAATTTTTATTTATAAAATTCAATTACACCGAGTTTTTCAAGCTCTTTAAGAATAGGCATTATTTCTCTATGATTAATATTGTTTACATTGCTTGTTTCTAAAGATTTTAATTTATCTACTAATTCGTTTACATCATCATAAACAAGGTCTTGTCATGTTTCCATATGACCTTCTTCTTCTACGTTACTAGTTGTGTCAACATGGTTCTCTTCTGAAGAATCCTCATCTTTTTGTTGCTCTTGCATTTTACAACTAAATTCGCAATGCTTTGTCATTAGAGCTCTCTGTTCGATTTGTTTTTGTTTTCTTAATGCATAACTTCTTTTCGTCGGAAACAGTTTTGCAATTATATTCTTATATTTCCATCCCATTGTTGCCATAACTTTCTTGTTTGCATTAAAGTATTTTCTATGTCCATTGGTAAGAAGTAGGATCTTTTTGTATTCCATCAAATCGTTTGCAGAATAGTTCATCGGTTGATTGGTAGCTAGTAAATTAGTCAGCCCAGCTGTTAAGAAAAAGTTCTCATTATCAATCTGGAGCCTGTTTTCGTTGAAGTCAACAGCTTTGTTACCAATAAAATATTGTAAACCTTCTTTTCTTAGACCATATCGACCAAGTGGTGTTTCTAGGAGGAGATATTTTATTTTCTCCGAATACATCGTGTCACCTTGGGATCTCCAATTAAACTCCAAAACGTCTGTATGTGTGGGTTCTTTTCTATTGTTAGACCAACAGTCAACCGTCAGTCAACCATCAATCAACCCCCAATCAACCACCAGTCAACCACCAGTCAACCACCAGTCAACCATCAATCAACCACCAGTCAAACGTGAGTCAACCCTCAATCAACCCCTAGTCAGCCGCGAGTCGAACGCCTATTGAACTGTTTTTAGTTGTTTCCTAGTTGTTTTCCAGGAATAGGAGATGTTTTTAGTTGTTTTATAGCTAATTAGGAGCCGATTTCCAGAAAGAGGTGTTGTTTTTAGCTGTTTTAGCTGTTTTAGCTGTTTTTAGCTGTTCTTAGCTGTTTTTGTAGTGGTTTAGGAGCTGTTTTCCCGAAACAGGAGCGGTTTTTGGCTGATGGTAACTCGTCCGTCTGCCTGCCCACGCTCTCGCAGAATCCCAGCCCGTGAGGGAACGTAGAAACCTGTAATTTACCTCGAAGATATTTTTTTCAAAATTTTTATGGAAGTTTTCGTTACACATGACTTCTAACATCATTCTCAACAATTACGTATGTTAAATTTTTCTTTTGGCATTTGATCAGTGTCCAGTGGCAGTTGACATATCTTAAATGATGGGATGACAGCCGCCATACTTTTACGCATGACTTATAGCGCCATTTTGGACATGTGACGTATGCTAAATTTTTATTTTGGCATTTGATAAGTGGCAGGTGACAGTTGACATATCTTACCTGACAGGTGACAGCTAACATACTTTTATCCATGCCTTCTAACGCCATTCTCATTCCATTCCGTATGTTAAATTTCTAATTGAAAACGAACGCTCTTCTCGCGCATCTCCAACTCTTGCTTCTACTCCTACTACTCCAACTACTCCTCCTTCTACACTAACGTCATCTTTCTCCGAAACTCTGAACAGTATTTCTAGTACTGCTGCTTCTACACTAACGCCATCTTTCTTCGAAAGTCTGAACAGTAGTTCTAGTCCTGCTACTTCTACACTAACGCCATCTTTCTCCGAACCTATGAACAGTATTTCTGGTTTGCTTGTATTCGTAGCAGTAGCCTGTTTACTATTCTTATTAACTAATTTTGTCTATAAAGTTGTTAAATATCGATATATCTTGTGGTTAAATAAGGAAAAATTTTGAAAAAATTTTTTGGTCAACTAGACCTTTAATCTACCCTGTATCTCCTATTTTCTTTTGAAATATAAGGCAACCCCATTCTGAAGAAACCTATCTATTTTTTGGAACAATAGGTCTTTAATCTACACGCGTACTTCCTCGTTTCTTTTGAGCTCTAACGATCCACTATTCTGAAGAATTTTGGAGATAGTAATTTACACTGTCAGCGAAATAATTTGTATCGTTTAGGCGCGTAATTTAGTTTTTATTTATCTATCTATACTCCTGACACTTTAAAACTCTTTGTAACCCTCTAGCGCCTAAACGGCTTCACGGAATTCGATGAAATTTGGGGTATATATTTTCTTAATCCTACCCTTAATTCCTCTCTAAGCCAAAACTTTTTAAGGCCCTTCTGGCCTACGCAGGAGACATTGTCCAAATGGCCTTAATATTTTTGTGGTTTCTCAACCTGTATATCTAATGGTTTTTCTGACTTCTATCTAACACCAAAATTTGAATTCTTCAACACTTACCGTTTAAGCGCTGGCCGTAATTTAGTTTTTTATTTACCGTCATCAGTTCCTGTGCTCCTGATACATGAAACACCTTTGTAACCCTCTAGCGCCTAAACGGCTCAACGGATTTCGATGCCATTTGGGGAATATATTTTATTCCTCCTACCCGTCATCCCTATCGAAGCAAAAAAAAATTAAGGCCCTTTTGGTCAGCGCCAGAGTAATTGCCTAAAGGACCTTACTCTTTTTGGGGGTTTTTGAACCTGCATATCTCATGGTCTTTCTGACTTCTATCTAACACCAAAATTTTCATTCTCCAACACTTATCGTTTAGGGGCGAGGGCCTCTATGAATTACTAATTCTTCTACACTAACGCCATCTTTCTCCGAAACTCTGAACAGTATTTCTAGTACTGCTACTTCTACACTAACGCCATCTTTTTTCGAAACTCGGAACAGTATTTCTCGTCTCCTTGTATTCCTAGCAGTAGCCTGCTATTATTGTGGTTAAATAAATAATTTTCCTACTACTGTGTGTTTTTCTTCCTTTAATCCATTTATTACATATCGTTATCATCGACTTCGCTCCACATACAACAACAACAACAACCACTTTCCTGCCTAGCTGCCGCCGCCGCAAGTCTATATGTTCTGAACTCAATATTTTATGTGAAGCCGATGGCCAGGTCGGTTAGAGCGTTGCTGTTCCACTATGCAGGTCCCAGGTTCTAATCCCAGCATGGACAAAATCAAGAAAAAAGTTTTTGGCGTCATTTTTACATGGAATAATATTCTTCAGGAGTAGTACGAATGTCCGATGCAGTTAGGTTCCAAATAGATAGTGCCCTCAAGTAGTTGATGCCTAAGTAGTTCCAGCCCCAAGTAGTTCCGGCCAACGTAACTAACGCCCAAGAGTGTGACAGATGACGTATGACAGTTGACATATGAAAGTTGACAGTTGACAGATGACGTATGACAGATGACGCCTGACAGTTGACAGATAACAGATGCGCGCGCAGCTGACGCCTGCGCAGTTGATTTTGGGCGATGGGTGGATGGTGAACATCCCATCTCCCACTACTCAGGTCTTTGGGCTAAAATACGACTTTCAGATAAGTGCTCTAACGGTAGGAAGGGAAGGATTCCGAATGTGGGAGACCCAACCACTCAACAGCGAAACAACATACTCTGTTTCTAAAAACAACTTCTGAACAGCTATGAAACAACTAAGAAAAAGGTCTTTGCTTCTGGAAACAGTAATTCGTATTCATACTTGCTAATATATAAACAACATACAGACGATTTTCTTCAAAAATAGAAGGGTACTAATGCTTCTACTAATAATAAAACAGTTATCTGTTAAAAAAAAGCATCCAGTCCATCCTCCTTTTCGAACGGAATTTAAAATAAAAATTTCGTTCAAAGATCTTTAAGAACTGCATACGTAGATACAGGCTATTTTCTTTTGACAGAAAGCTGCCAATAGAACTGGAAAGACTTAGGTACACAACAAGTTTGATACTCAGATCATACCCTAAATCAATATCCGAAAATTGTTCTAGAAGACAAATCGAAATATTGGAGAGTCAGCTGATAGTGATCTCACACAGGGTCTTAAGCACGATATCGAAACTGATACATGGAAACGGGGAGAGTTACGAGTTGATTTTTTTGAAAAATAGCGATATTCAAGTGGGCCATATTGAATACCGAAGAACTCATGGGCTCTACGATCGTCTGTTTTTTTTAAACCTATTTATCAGAGAAATGAAGATGAGGAACAATACAAAGATAGGGAGTGATGTATACGAAATTTGTAATCTAAGTGGAATAGCTGATAAGAAATGGTTAGGATACCGTTGACCGGCAGACAATTAACATGGCGGAAATATTAAAAACTATTCTTGCCAACATTGAAGAAGTATTCAGTCGGAACCAGTATTATGGGTCCTGTTTACCGGCAACTTTAATGGTTTGGGAACTTGCTAAAAAATATAATGTACATGCAGAGCCAAAATGTGGAAAGATTTTCTATGAGGAAATAGGAGGCAACATTAATTTTTGGAGCGTCTTTGAATGAGAAATTTACGATCCTACCGTGAAAGTTATTAAACATATGATGCCATCTGTAGACCTTACGAAGTTTGTGTACAAAGAAGATACTAGTATAAGCACAGATATGGAGGCAGCACTAATGCTGGATATTTTTAATCAGTTCCAGAGAACAAACACAACACACCAATACTTTTCCAACGCTCCAGATAAACTTAAAACTCTTAGAAAAATTATCCATAGAAATGTAGCTAGATGTATTAAATAAAAGAATCAAACCAAGTCGTTTATATGTTTTACTACCTGAAACAATCAAACCTAACCTCAACAAATATTCTAGTGCAGGTGGTACAAAATTCTTCGAAACTTAAACGATTCTCAGCCTCAGGCTATTTAATAGAACAGGTTCTGTTTCAAAGGATTCGAGCTTATCTCATGGCGTTTGTCTTTGCATTGTTTGTGACGCCCCATTAACGCCCTGTGAACCCCCTGTTGTTGTCCGGTTACTGCCCGGTTGTTGTCCTATTAACGCCCTGTTGCTGTCCGGATAACGTCAGGACGTTGTCCTGTATGTGTTCTAACGAGGTTTTGATGGATAAAAGGACATGTCCAGATTAAAGGTTTTAGTTGAGAACTGGATGTCATAGTAATAAGATGTATACCAACAAGATAAAGTATCAGCTTCTTGAAACACCAGCTGTTAAATATGGTGTAAGGACAGAGGGGTCTAAGTTCTTTTAAACACCCTGTAAAACCATAGATATATTAAAAATAAATTATGCCTTAAAATTATGTAACCGGTTAGAGACCTGATATCTAAATATAACCGCCGTTAATGCAAACGGTTCTATTCTAAACCGTTTAAACTAAAACAAAATCTCATTCAAAACTCCTTAAAATAATATCGCTTATTTTTCTTATGCTAGGTCTTATATTTTCGAAAAACTGGGTAGTCGAAAGAGATTCTTGTGTTTATTATGTTAAGTCTTAGATTTTCGAAAAACTGTATGGTTGAGATTCTTTCCGGCATCACCACTTTGTGGGTATTTGTAAAACGCGTTTTTCAAAATACCGCAAAGAAAAGTGCAAACCCAAGCAAACGCTCTCCTTATTGAAAGATAAATCTACATATTTTGAAAAAATTTACAACTACTTTATACGTAAGACGATATTATGTGATTAGGCCGCATAAAAAGAATAACAAGGGCCTCCAAAAGACGCTGGAAGATAGGTGTCACAGCTCGAATTGCCCCTTTTGTAGGGAGGTCTTACAAATCAAGCTCCACTATCTTGGTCCTCGGTGAGGATGTCTAAAGGGCCATAATATATTCTTAGTATACAGATATGACAATAAATCACTAAATGGATCACAGAAAAATTTCTCGCACCATTTGAGGATATTATTGCATAATATGAAAGACATATTTTAAACAGTACAGCAACTAGCACCGTTAGTCGAGATTTTC